>WURT03075625.1:0-31859 GCA_009936505.3 Holothuria glaberrima | reverse complement strand
TTCTTTCTTTCTTTCTTTCTTTCTTTCTTTCTTTCTTTCTTTCTTTCTTTCTTTCTTTCTTTCTTTCTTTCTTTCTTACTTTCTTTCTTTCTTCCATCCTTCCTTTCTTCTTTCTCTTCTCCTCTCCCCCGTCATGCTGAAGTGAAAGAAGTGAGTTGTACACAAAGTTAACCTCTTGGGGCATCACGATATTATACAGCTGTCCTTGCGATGAAGGTTACACAACCAAAGGATAATATAACCCTTATTTCATGAGTCTCCTCTCTCACGTCACATATTTGCATAAGTAAATTTATATTTGTTCATGATATAAGTGCTAAACGGCAATTGTCATCAATATGTGATGGATTTTGATGGAAATTGCAGCTATTTTTGAAATGATTAATGCTTTTTATCATCAAACAGGCAGGTAGCTAATTTACATGTCCACAGACCTTTAAAAGACTTCCAAGCTAGTGTGGAACCACTTGGAACTTTTCGGGGGTATAAATATTTTGTTCATTAAAGTTTGTCTCAATGATTCATAGTGACAAGGCTTAAACTGGTGTTGAACAGGTTTTCAGGTTGCTCGATTAGGGCAGTTTGCCTGTCCTTGCGAAGCAAAAATATCTTACACTGAGGCAGGGTTCTGCTATTTCAGTCTTTGCGGAAAAGCTGCTAAAGGAGCACACTAATGTCTGTCACATGAGACAAGGTTGATCGTGATGTGGACACGTATCTTTGCCTTCTACAAAGGCTAGTAGAAAGGGGACAGTGATCTCCCCATGTTTATCCAAACCATGCTTGAAGAGTCCTCAATAACCCGCCTGAAATGAGAACTGCATGGAGTGAAATTTCACTAAATTAAACCGATAAAACATTAGGCCTACCCGTCGCCTTGCTGCTAATTAACCAATCATACTTTTCATATTTGTTGAACAATTCATGTCTGAAGCTTCACGTAATGTCCCACGTTAGCATGGAGTAATGATGAAGTATAAGATTCGGTCGATTATCACATTTGACTTACAGATATATGAGCCAATTCCGGAAGAACTTTACATTAGCCGCTGATGACTGCAAACAGATATCTCCACAGGGAGACGGCCACCTCCTTACCATAGACTCTAAAGCAGAGAACAAGTTTGTGGCTGGCTGGTGGAAAGAAATTCTGAATCCACTAAATTGTAAAAAGTGGCAGGTAGGAACACGGTTTAGTCTGTAACCTTCTGTTTTCAGATATCATTATTTAGAGATATACATATTAGACTATATTGTTCATGCTTAGGATAGTGCAATTAGAAAGGACTTATTTGTATAATGTAGACCTTAATGTAAATATATTTGAAGAAAGAGCTCTTCTAATTGTTTCCATAACATACCTGTGTCAGTCCTTCTACTCCTGTCCACTCGTAAAAAATTGGATTCTCTTCATAATTCCACCATTTCCGAATTCTTTGGGATTTGCTTTTATACATGGGCAACTTGAAGAAAGCTGGTGCCATGCCTTCTCACCTCTAGAATAAATTCATTCTGATAATTAGCTGGCCATTTTAGAGGTGCGGCAGTGCACATTCATTGGTTCAAAACCATTTATTTATTCAGTCGCTGTGATTACATCCTTAAATCAGTGAGCCACCACTCGGAGTTTCATCTCCCTGAGAGGCAGCTCCCTGCTTACACAAATGGGCTTAGTATTTTGAGTCCTTAAAGCAGGGAGCCGCCAATTCTCCCTACTTAGTTAACTTCTAGCCCGCCTCCAATTTAAACTAAAACTCCTGTCTAGTATACCTCGAAGAATACTCCCATGCTAAGATAGAGCTAATGTGGCCTGCGCCGATTTTTAATTGCTCGAGACAGTTTTGCAGTCAAACACAGTGTGTGTAAGCTTAATTGGGAACACAATTGACTGTGCAAGTCATTGTTGACCAACCAGAGTGAAAACAGGGAGTTGTAAGGACTCCCTGGTGAAACTTTCTTGTTTGAATGAATGTCAACCAAAGTGCAGTCATCAATGTATTTATAGAACTCTAAGACTATTCCCAGTGGCGTAACTCCGATGGGCTCGGACGGTCGGACCGTGCTGAGCCCGGGGCCCCGACCAGGGGGTTCCGGCTACACTGATGCACAGAAAAAGCTAGGTTTAGTAAATTCAAGGCTTAAGAAATTGGGATTGTAACCGCAATATTTCATAAATGGAAATGATCATTGAATTCTTTTGACATATCACTAATCAAAGTATTAAAATTTTCGCGCGCTCCTCTCGCATGCAGCCTCGCGGCATGGCCGTGTTTACTATCAATACACCGTCTCAAACGTATCCGCATTATTCAAATGTGAGTCATTATGGAGGAACACAGCATTGCAAGAATGCAAAGTAGTGGAATTCAGGGGAAGACTCGCTTTTTAATTGGCTGATGCATTTTGTTAGGAATTTAAAGTGTCTCAGTGCTAAGTCTGCACGCAAATTTTGTTACGGGGACTATTTGGCAACGCAAAATTTCGGCGAGCTTCGCACTTCGCACTCCTTATCTTATAACCATTATTGGGGCAACAATAAATTATTGTATAACCAAAATATTTTTCCGAAAAAAAGGAGGACTCCGACCTCTTCAGGGACCCCGCATCAGTAGAGAATCTTAGAGCAATGTTATGACATGAGTAGAATATACGGTAACATTTGCAGCATGCATTTGTTGTTACACTTTTTCATAACGAGTGGCATGCCACAGCCAAAATATCACTAAATAATGGTAAATTCTATGCAGGTAATTAACTGAAAGATTTGCCTAAGCTACCTACATTTATCATTTAAGTCACCTTACCTAAACAAGGGGAGGAATTGTTACCCCTACACTTGGGCACCACACCTTTCCTTTACAGCCAACCAAAAGTAAGAATTCACTTAATTGTTAAAGTTTTCTAGTATATGATCAGTTCGGAAATTTGTCAAAGATAGCACCATTTTGCATCTAAGCCATCTTAAATTTACACAAATTTCGCAAAAATGCACATTTTACACCGATCTTTCGGCCAAATGTATCTAGAGTGGACTTAAAGCACCATCTTCTATAGTGCCCCCCCCCACCCAATCGCCAACCTCTGGTGGCGTCACTGGACTTCCTGATAGGAAGCCCTTTGGGTCCAGGAGCCGGGGGACTAAGGCTCATCGTTACGCCGCTGATGATGTGTTTGGGCAGAGAGTTGCTAGCAACTCCCTGAACTGGGAGCTTGTTAAATCTCTTTAAATTGGGGATGCAAGAACCATGTCCCATCGTAAATCCGGACTGGTTATGTAGGTCAAATTCAAAGTGGTTTCAATGGTTGATGTTTACAATTTCAGCAAAACAAATTTGAGAATCATCACCCAAAGTGGACTAACTTGAATAAATGAATAATGGTAATATTGCAACATTCTATTCTTAAGTATTCTTCTAACGATGCAGTTGCAAGGAATGTATTGCTCCTAAAACTTATCAAAACATTGTTATAAATTTTTTTAAAGGTGAAATTATTGCAAGGTTACACCCATGCAGCTTTTTCTTTCATGGAGGGGGGGGGGCTCAATTACCTCTAACGTACCGGTATGAGATGGAGAACTGGTTAGGGCCCACTGCACCTCTACCTTTCAAAGCATCTATAGCTTAATTTAAGAAGCAACTTAGCTACTTTGATGAGTAACAAAATAACTTACATGAATCCCCCTCTCTTACGATAACATCATTTTTATTCTACACATCACAAATTTTCAGCTATCTTTGCAACCTGTCTTTATCCTCTTACTTGAATCAAATGCATCATCTACGCCCTCTCCACTGCATCATCTACGCCCCTTTCTACATCACTTACATCATCTACGCCCCTTTCTACATCACTTACATCATCTACGCCCCTTTCTACATCACCTACATCAACAACGCCCCTTTCCGACGTCATCTACGTCATCATTATAACCTCCTTTAAGAACATTCAGGTACTTCAATATTTCATACAAAAGTATAAGAAGTTAATTATAGATTCCGTCGTTACGGCCATGGTCTTACGCGCCATCTGCCAAATTTAATTCTAAATACATCAAAGGCTTCTCAAAATCTCTGGACTCGAGTCAAACTCTCTCAAAAAAGGCCTACACAATAGTTAAAAGAGCATTATTACTTTTTTTTACATGCACTTTGTTCCTTTTCTTCGCAGTACTTCTGGACTGGTTTTAACGACATCGGAGAGGAAGATCATTTTGTCTGGGAAGATGGAAGTCCTGTGACGTACACACACTGGGGTGGAAACCAACCTGATAATCGTTACAACAATAGCGATTGCGCCTTAATGGCGGTTAGAAAGAAAAGCGATCCGGGCAAGTGGGACGACGGGAGATGCTACCTAAACCGTGCCTATATGTGCGAGTATGCCTGTACCGACTGTGCATAGAATCATGGAACTACTACTATCGAGTAACCCCATGATAGAATATAGAACAGAGACATAGTGTACTTGTCCCTGATGATACTATCTTGTGAAATGTTCTTTCAATTTTTCAGAAATTTAACGCCTTCTTTTAATTTACTGTTTCGAAACAATAAACATATTAATGCTGAGGTAACACATAATTAGAATATACGCTTAACTGTGAAGATGTTATCCCAGCAATGATGAAAAAAGGATAAAAAATGTAAAGTGATTGAGAGCGGAAAAACCTAATTACAATCTGAGGATCGTCGAAGTCTGGGAAAAGCTGATGACGCCATTCGCATTGCTAACATGGAACAAAAGGAAAAAAATCAAAAGTCAATGTGGGCCCGGGGACTCCTGTCCCTTTCATTACGCCACTCGCGCAAGTAGGTTTAAAAATACCAAGCCCTATGAGCAAGTACTGAAAAAGATATTTGTCTCAATCCTGATCCACACACACTTTGCCAAATTGGGCACCTTGTACACCCCTGGCTATGCCCCTGCTTCAGCTGCTACTATGTTTCAGCAGGAAGTTTCTATGAAGAATAGCAACTCCTTGGTTTCAGTGACTTTTCAAAAGCAAGTCAGATTCGTGGAATCAGTTACCTAGTTACAATACAAGTATTTCAAAGATTACAGACCAACTCATACATCCAAGCCAGAAGACTGCTTAATATCGTCCTCGTGATTGTGTCGTTCCTAGATCGAAGAAAGGCTCTTGTGCATTGGCGTAGTCAGGTAGTAGGAGTTTATGGCACCCGGGGCAGTTCTTGAACTTGCCGTCTTGTACAAGACGTTGGTAAATTTGTACTTACCGTATACTCTCTAATAAACGCCCTCCACCTAATAAACGCCCCCTGTAATTTTTTTTTTACAATTTTTGACAAATTTGAGTAGGCCAACTCTACAGGCTTAAGCTTAACGTTGAGGTCACTTACAGGCTGAGTAAAGAAACATCAAAATTATATATCTTAGCACAGGTTTGGAGGAAGTGACATCCGTTTAAGTTCGCTTAGGTGTATATTCGTGCTGCATATGGTAGTTTCGACCTGTTAAATATACCTTCAAATAAACGCCCCCTTTTCAAAAATGGATCGCCCCCGGGACGTTTATTAGAGAATATACGGTACCTTCTATTCAGACAAAATGAGGGCGCATGCCACTGAACTGTATGTAACTCTAGTGTTCTGCTTGTAACTCTAGTTTTGACTGTTAAATATCAGAGCTGCAGAGCTAATGAATGCTACAGTGTGGAGCGGCAAACTCGCTAGAGTCTTGAACAAGACTATTGAGCTTAAAATTGGTAAAATGAAAAAAATCCTTGGCCATTGATGAAAGCCAAAGGTGTTGGTCCTTAAAAGTGTCCACGGTCGGAATAGTTACGCAGATACTCCGGCATATTGCAGTAAGACGTTGACTTTAATAATGGTATACCAAAAAGTGTTTGATAATGGACAATTGTAAATTGATTATCTGTATATTGATTATCAGTGCTACAAGTTGCTCATTTCAATAATGCAGATGAATCAATTATACTAGTATCTCTTTACTCTTTTTCTAGGTTACTATATTGCATTCTACTTTAAAGCAATGACATGCAACAACGCCATCGAAGTGTAGACCTGCGAATTATCTATAAGAAGAAGACTTACAAGTTTTTAAAACAAACGCGTACCTTTGACCCTATTTTTAAGAAATCCCCTTCTATTAGCAGATAAAAAATTTAAAAGGCTTTAGTAATCATGGACGTTATCCAGGTGGGAGATAAGAGGGACATTTCCCCCACTTTTGAAAGCGGAGAGGATATCATATCGTTTGCCCGACAACCCTCCCACTTTTCCCAGAACCCGAACAAAATAGTAGGTACACGTTGGATTGAATAACTTACAAAATAGCTAATTCTGTAAAATAAAGCTTGAAAATGACGGAAACAACCATTAAGTGGATTAAAATGGCGGGAAATGCATCAGATTACACCCCAGATCTTCTTAAGTTCTTTTTTCGGAGCTTTGAAGCGGGCCCCGAGTGTAATGAGGCTTCGGGGTTTGCGCTTAAATTGTTTTCGTCGAGGTTATGTCCCCCTCCACTTTTGAGAAGCTGTTGAAGCTCACGTTACTGATAGGGAAGAATAAAATCAAATCAATGTTGAGTTCTCCGTGCATCTCTCATTTTTATATTCTCCTACAGGACTTCAGCATTGTGGGCCAAAAGTTAAATGGTTCCTCCCCTCTACCCATGCCCGTAGCCAGAGGGAGGCAATTGGATAAAGCCCTCTAGAAAAATCTTCTCCCATGTCCATTAACTATTTGTTTGAATTCACGTTCGAAATTATGGCGATCCCTCCTGACCCCACCATTGAAGGTACCACCTGAGAATGGAGGGATGCACCCCACTCTTCAGAGCGGCAAGAAGGTGTGTAGGTGATTATTTTTTTTTTTTGAAAGTAAGAATTCTATATTCCGCATATTTACGTGTGATAAATACCAAACTCAAAATCCCCTCTAGCTTTGGGGCGATGTTGCTGCCATCACGTTCTATAATTAAAGACATTTTCTATGTCTACACAGTGATTCCTCGACATTCTAATCTCACAAGTCGGCTTTCGTCTGATGAAACTTGTGGTGCAAGAGTATGGAAGTTTATGTTTTCGAAAATCCTTCTGCCCACCTATGCAAATGCTTTAATTTTTCAGTTTTTTTTTTTTTTTTTGATTGAGCCCATGTAACTGAAATGAACTCATTCCACTAGAAAACCTCTTTCTCTACCACTATACCCCTACCCTTAGCAAGCCAAAAGTGGAAACATTTCAATGAACGTTGAGAATATCTAGACATAGAGTTAGTTCAAGCTTTAAAAAAAAACTTGACATCATTTTGGATTTAAACCACCTTAATTTAAATGAACGAAAATTTCTCAATGGGGAGGGCATGTTTGGTCTAGTGGTAGAGCATCCGCCTCTCACCACGCGGGAGACCCAGGTCGAGTCATACTAAAGACTTAAAAAATGGAACCTTCTGCCGTTGTGCGTGATGCTCCGCATAAGCAATGGAGTAAGGGAAAATAAGCCAGTGAGCCACAACTGGAAAAAGGCCGTGGCCGGCTCGACTTAAACCAATTGGTTGGAAACTGGGCCGTTAAACCTCATCTAACTAACTAGGTAACTCAATGGGGAGGGCTGCACAGCCTTCTTATGGGGTTCACGGTGCAATCGCTGGCAATCTTGGATGTATGTTTGGCAAACGTTTACGCTGCACGCCTTCTAGTGCTAGTGGTCCACTTGGTGTCAAATTTCACTCTTAACTTCCCAAGCGAAGCGCCCCTAAACGGAAAAATCCTGGATTAGCTCTAAATATCATGAGTCGAGTCTGCATTGAGCCGTGGGTAGAACGGCTATAGAAAAGTTAGGGTTCGAGTAAAAGTAAACTCGTAGTGTAGCATAGATTGAGGCAACCATTCAAACATATACCGCGCAAGGCGTACCCTTAATTACAAAGACACATCACGTTTAGTTAGTGTTCATCAGTGCTTCCCAACCTTTCTCGGCTCATCGCCCATTCCGTCTGAATGGTGACGAGCAGATTCAAAGTATGAATGAAAATAAAAGAATGCCCTATGTCTCTAAAATATGGCTGACAAGAAAATGAAACCACATAGTTATAGATGCAGGGTTTTTTATGTGGGTATAAGGAATTACAGCCCATGGGGGTTCACCACATGTGATGTCAAATATCGAACTTCCGAACATGGAAGGAGTGATGACCTAATGAAGTGTGAGGGTCCTCCTCAGGAAAACATCCCAATGAAACGCTGTTAACGCCTTCCTACAATCTGACTTTCCAGATTAATCTCCAAACGGTAAACATTTTTTATGAAATTTTGTTGTATTATCTATTATGCAATGTGACCTACATAATTCCTAAATAGGGTAGCCGGAAATTTTTTATTCATCAGTCAAATGGCTAAGAGGCTCTTCCAAGAACAAATTTACATTTAACATTGTTAGATGAAATTTGTTGGCTTCTGGTAATGAAATTAATTATCAAACTTTGGACAGCACTTTAAGGTAGAATAGTGCCTATTGATCTCATTTTATCTAGTATATTTTAAGCTCCAGCTTACATTTAGTTATATTTTCAAACGCCCCCTGCTGCCCTATAACTTATAAGTATAAGCATTTGCCACTTCCAAATGAAGAGCAAATCGCCCCTCTCCAACTGTCCAAGAAAGCCCATATTTAAATGCATTCTTAAGTTCCGTTGTACACGTACACGTACCAGGCCCGTAGTCAAGTGGGCTCAACCGGGCGAAGTCCCCTTGAAAATATTTTCATCCCCCAGAAAGTTTCCGATTTGCCATTGACTCAATATATTTTTACACATCCCCCTGAAAATGTTTTTGCCCCCACTGGAAGCCATTGCCCCCTTCAGTGCCTTGTCTGGCTACGGGCCTGACACGTTCTCACTGTAAAGTCACCCTGCTGGAAGGGAAAATGTTTCCATTGGTTTTTTACTTTTATAAGTGAAAAGATCAAATGTAAACTCCTTTCCCCAGGCAGGGTGACCCAAGCTGACGTGTCACATGGAATGCCTCGCGAGATGAAAGGACATCATGGCATCCTCAATGCTGCTTTTTCCGGAAATTTTCGGAAATTTTTCCCATGATATAATTCACAGAAAATTGTTTCACTCCTCATGAATCTAATTTTAGAGAAAATTACAGGCAGAGTGCTACCAGGGAGTTGTTAACAACTGGTGCTACTATTTTCTTTCTGGTATCGGTACCATTTAAGCATACACTGATTTGTTGGGCGACTTTGTACACATGTTTAGATGATATTAAAACATGACAAAAGTTTGACACATTATGCGGGAGTCTTCTTAATTTTAATGATCCCTTTTCCACAAGAACATAGCTTTTGTGGTTTAAAGCGGCACATTGATTTGATCTCGATTATTTTGTAACAAGTTTGAAGGAAATCACAGCATGGTTATCCTTCTGATTAGCCTCATAAGTCATGTATCACATCCTGCAGTTTACCGAAAATGTGAAAAGTTGTAGGTTTTATGGGCTAAAGAGCTTGTAGTTTGCGATACTGGTCAAAGCCAGCGATAGACTAGCTTCTCTTGAATATAAAACATGTACATAACTGAAGCCTTGATCACAACAGCTATTGGTAAGGGAAGTTGAGAGCCTGTCAATCAAGTTGGTCTAAGCCGCACTCAACGATTGTCTTTGAACAGTGGTTTCATATGATTAATACCGAATGAAAAAAGTGTCTGGTCAGGAATTTGTGATAAATTATTTTAATTATTAATTACCCTATCATAGCCATTTCAGTTGTGTGGTAGATTCGCAGAATCACTTTGTTTGACCATTTTTTACAAATAAGATGTGAGTAAAACTCACAGAACAGGTGTGACCAAAAAAAAAAAACAAAACAAAATTTATGGAACAACTCAATAAGCCCAGCAACATCTGCCTTCGAAGCAGGCTGTACGGTATATTCCTTGTTCAGTCATAGTTTGGATATCGGAGAAACTGAGCAAACAGAGTCCGCTTCACGAGGTACTTTAACATAGGCCTATTGTTAGCTACTTAAAGTAAGGGCTTTTAGTCAATGTGGTCCACTGATTGTCCTGAGAAGTTGTTGGTTAGATTTTCTTTAGTATAGACAATATTTGTCGTAAATCTTCAAAAAGAGAAGCGTCAATCTGCGATTTCTTTTGATAAAATTATATTCTCATAGTTTACCACCTAATTTCCATTTTCAAGTATAGGAACTCCAATCTGGTTTACATGCGTATTGTACTTTTATTTTGAAAATCATGACTTGCGACTTGACTTTCCCCGGAGCAAAAATGACTTGTGACAGGACTTGAATTAAAGGGAAACGACTTGCGATTTGACTTGAAAGTATAGATGACTTTGGAATTGACTTGAATAAAATATTATTAAAAAAAAAGAAAAAAAGATATTACTAGACCACTTCCCTGTATTGTTAAAATAAACATATCTCTAATATGTAGGAATCTGGATACCCCCAGAAAAAAATTCTGGTCAATTAAACCACTGGTATTCACCCATGATCACTCGAATAGATCCTTCAGGAGAAGGCTTCTGGAATATTTCTGTTTCTCTCTCAAAACTAAAGAATGCTGTAAAATATGAGCACGCTACATTTTTAGGAGCAGATTTATTGCGCTGAAAAATCATACACTTAACATGGCAAAAGGTTTGTAAATTGCAAAGCTTTACAATGAGAACTAAACAGGATTCCATTCTTTCCTAAGAGAGTAGCGTATACATCTGTGGAGCCTGTGGTGAGAAATGATAAGATCGTTGAAAGTTTCTCTAATAGGGTTCAGTCGATCGTGACGTCATTGCAGTCCTTTTGAAATGAAGGCAAGATTCTAAGATTTTTCTTAACACATTTAGAAAGCATCACATGAGATTATCTGGATAATACTTGAACATTTATATCTGGAAACTATATGAATGGATAAATTATTCTATTAAAGTGGTAAACTGGTAAGTAACTGTCTAATTGATTATGTTTGGCCTTTGTAATTTTTTCCATCTCACTTTTATTCATCATCATCATTATCATCAATGGAGCAGAAACGAGAAAATCGTGATAATTCAAATAAAGGTATGAAAATAGAGAGAACAAACATTCACAGAGTTAGTTTATATACAAAAAGAAAGATACAATTTTCCAACGTATTAAATGGAATTTTACGGCGTTTTTGATTACTTATACTCAAACTTTTTTCGACTTGAAAAATGTATTGAAATTTATATAAAAACTCCTTTGTCTTTGTTAAGTTGATATTATAATGAAAGACTTTCAAATTAAAAGTAGAATTAGATTATAGATAAATAATACTAATCTAGTGGTGTTCTGGTGTATTCTTCTTAATTGTCCACTTGTTACTTTGAAAATAATGCGTTATACGTAGCATTATCGTACATTGTTGATTTAATAATAAAATGAAGCTTGCATGTATTACAATTGTGATGTGCCCAGCACACTAAAATTCTCGTTCTGGCTTGTCACACGAAAGAACAGATATTGCAAGAATAAGTGTTTGGCTTGCTAGCATCACGGTTTTTAATTCTTCTTTCAACATGTACAATTATTATTTAGATTTAGATCTTTTTTCAAGAACACGTGATAGCCTATCTCCAGAGAGAGAGATTTAAGAAATAGGCCTGTACCAGTAGTAGCGTGGGACTTTGTAAGGAGAGAAAAGGAGGAATGTTAGGCCCATTAGTTTCCATATTATATAACACCTTCCGAGAGCAAAACTTCTTCGGTAGCGACGTTTGGTTTCCACCCTCTGCAGAGGGGACTTCTGAAAAAGAATAAATTTGTTAATACGTAAGTTTTCTTACGAAGATTTTTAAATTGGCGAATGGATAGATGTATACCTGCATGTTGGTGGTAAAACTCGGAAATGGAAAATTAAAACTGTGACAGGAGTATTTTCATTAAGTAAGAACAAAACCCACACCGGTCATAAGGGGTGGACTTTCCAGTACTTACGTCTCTCTATTGACCACCTCTGTTAAACCAACATTTGGACGTCACAGAGAATCTGTTAGACGAGCTCCAGCCACCAACCGCGTGGTTTCTCTGAAATTTACGAACAATAAACGTGAATGTCGAAAGTTTTAATTGTCTTCCCCATGCTTTTGAACTCGTCGTAGGAAGTTAAGTCACGCAAATACTAGTAAGGCTTTGCAAGAACGGACATCACTCCTCCATTTCAATTTGGCGGCTAATTAAATGGCTCGTGCAAAAGGAAACACTTTTCTTGAATTTACTCACAATACTGTCTTTTAATTGCTTATTAATTTCTGACTCCCAAAACCAGTTTTGATTGTTACCACTTACCAAGTTGTAAGAATAAATCGTACCATTGTTTCACAAACAAGTGGTTTGATATCGACTGTGTTTAATCACGTTTACCTTATCGAAATAACTTTTTCATAGTCATTTGCCAGAAGCACGGAAGCTGTCCTCATTGCAGGGAAAGAACAGCCGTCCAAATATATTTGGTAACACCAGCTAAATCTGACAATTATCCATGATTTTCACGATTTTCCAAAAAGGAATTCCATATTAAAGGTATCCTGCATGTACTGAACAATTCAGTAAGAAAAATATCGCTACATGGCTGAAACAGTCAATCAAGAATAAGGATACCGGGGCACACTAATTCAAATTGGGGTGACTGCATATTCCCTTTAATCTAGTCGTAATGTTGTAAATACATGACTGAAGGCAAAGTGTACGCAAGCAATGTCCCCACAATCGTAACAACTGTCATCTTACACGTTTCTGTGTTTTCCATTAACATATTACGTCAAAATCGGCATGGGAATAAAAGTAAGGTAGAACGCTGACGCAGTGCACCGCTTCGTGTTTAACAAGTGAAGCTAAATTAGAGTGAGGGAGCTTCCGCTGTACGGCAAAAAGCTGGGTGAGTGTCTCCGTGCGTACAGTGTGCATTCAACTTAAGAAGTAAAATGTCATTTCATCTGGTTTTCGAAAGATTAGGAGTAATTTTCACAACAGAGATAAGTCATGGTGCCTAAAGTGTTTTGTTATATACACCTAACTTCAAAACGTACGTTTCCCCTCCAATAATTGGGAAAATAGCGTTTATGTACTGTTTGCATCACGCGCCCCTTTCTTGGTTGCCGTACATGGAGCCATTTCAGTGGCTTCAGAGTCCAGATCGCGTGACGTCATTCTCTCTTACTTTTATTTCTATGGTTAAATTAACTAATAGAATCTTACACACATTTAATACAGGATGTTCCATCATACAAGAAAATTTCCCGTTTACCTAATTTTGGATTGTATTACAGATCTAGCCTGAGCATTTCATTCACACCCGAAAGGGTATTGTAACGTCACGGCTGTCCTTTTTGATTCCTTGTTGTTACACAACCTGGTTATTCACACTTCCCACCAACATCCTCTGCGTCACGCGACCGACCGTTTAGGTTTAAATTAAGCAAAACACAGATGGTAACTTAATTGTAGTTTCTGTGGTCTATATACAACAAGACTATTAAAGATGGTTACATGCTTCAATCGTATGTTCCGGCACAATTTCTAACACTCGCAGGTGGCTTTTTCCTCTCCTCAGCCGCCACTGGTGATATTTTGAAGTTTTAATACTATAGTGAAAACTGACATTTTGTAATGTGAATGTAAAAGAACGTTACTAACATCATGTCTAAAAAAGTTATGTTGCTACTTTTTCCAAAAATTTTAGGCTATATTTTTTCGCGGCCTTCTCACGCCCATTAAACATAGCGAATTCGTCTCATCGTCACTTGGCAAATGTGACGTTATGGTCGCTAGTGACGAAACTCGTAGCAGTCATGTGCGGGTACACTGTAAAACCCAATTTGTTATGATAAATTATGAGACTTGAGGTAAACTTGCTGCATGGACCTTTTAAGGTTCAGTCAACTGAGTTTCTCCACATTATCAAGAGAAACTCAGTTGACTGAACTTTAAAAGGTCTATGCAGCAAGTTACCTCAAGTCTCAGAAGTTATCCCAACAGATCGGGTTTTACAGTGTACATTGAAGAAATAACTTTAATTGTTTAACAATGTAGTATAAATAGGCGATCTTGCTTGTAAAGCATTCTTTCCATGGGTTAGGAGGGGTTGCAAATATGTTTAGAAGCGAGCTAGAACAGTACAGATCGAGACAGCGAGGAAAGTAGTTCCAGCAATAAGTGGTCTCAGAAGTAATTTTGACGTTCGGAGTAGGACTTGGCCCACTTTTTGAGTGCAGGTTGGAGTTTGGTGTCATAAGCCTGTCGGAAAGAGAATTCGACATCAACTGCATGGAGCCGGGAGAGTGAGGCAGAAATACCTCTGTACTTTGTTGTTAAAACGCCATCGAAATACTAAGACACTTGGGATATTTGCTTATCGACCGTGGTAACTGGTGACGTGAAATTTTACGTCGTACCTCTCGAGCACTGATTCTAAAGAAGAGACAATGAAATTTTAAGTAGATTTTATGTCAGAGAGCAAGCTACGAGAAATGTTAATAAGTAATGAAGGTATTAAAAGAAAATTGGGGATATTAAAGGGTGTTCGAGACAAAAGCGATATTTAACCATCAAATGAATTTACCTAAAAGTCAGAAATAATGTAAATGAATTTAAAGAGGTGATTGGTCTTTACGTTTCTTTTAATATTGAATGCAAGTTGTGATGGTCATGAAACGGGCGGAAAAGAAAACCCTCCATATTTGAGACCAGGAAAAGTAAGAACAGCTCGGTGTTAAAATGCTGACAATTATGAATTTTTGTGAATACTTTAAAATAAAGGATAAGAGAGAGCGCAATCTACAAAACTTGTGAAAAGGTTATTTATGGGAAGACTGAGAAGAAAAACAAAATATTTGAAGCAGTATCGTTTTACAAAGAAGTCAAACTTTTAATTTTGCTACAGTTTTAATGATGTGTATTTAGAGTAAACTATTTAGTCATTACAAATGGACGTTTCGATTAATTTTGGGGGCATATTATGCCTTTTTTTAAACCTATAAGAAGGCATTTTAGGAAAATTGGGAGCCCTTCAAATTTAATCGAGAACTTCTTGTAGCTGCTTAGTGTGAAGGTTCGATGGATGTGTTACGGACCTTACAATTTCAGGCTTCCGGTCTGGGGATGTAATCCCGAGAAAGTGCGTTGACAACCTGCCACCCCTCCGACTATTTCTTTAACAATTTGCTTCGGCTGAACAGAGAAGCCAAGGATTTTTCTCTCGTCACCCAGGGCTTGAACCACTGGAAACAAGGGCACTCATCAAGAGTAACTCATTTTGTAACATGGCTTCCTCTACAATTACTAAGTAGTGAACTACAAGGTTATTGAGCTGAGCGAGATTGAAGTTGCGATGTACACTGTACTGACTGTCATGGTAATCCCAAAGTGAGCTGAAGGGATCAGCAAACTGAATATATTGCTGAACTGTAATATCGTGAAAAAGAAAAGAAGTAGTAGCGCAAGGAGGGTAAACTGTATTTTAATGGGTCAAACAACTGTAAGCATTTGTACGTTTTGAGGTGAAGGTAACCCCATATAGGTGAGGGTAACCCCATATAGGTGAGGGTAACCCCATATAGGTGAGGGTAACCCCATACAGGTGAGGGTAACCCCATATAGAAGTTTTATTCATTGTTTTCTTCACTTACGACTAATCAATTGTCGACTTGTATTTTTTTTATGTTGTGCCCGAACCAAATTATCACATGGCTATATACTTTACGTCACTTTACATAGGACAGCAAAACTTCTGCTATCGTCCATACTTCCCACCCAAACAGACCCTTAAATCACCAAAACGATTGAAACTTACTTTTACTTCAAAAATATTTTGAAAATAAAAATGGCCATTTTTGTTAACTTTTGTGGTCTGTTTAGTTCGATACAGATACACTGCAACTTTAAACATAGTTAAATGCTTCATTTTATCTCAATTTTGGAAATACGCGATAAGTTGGAGGACATCATTCTATCTTCCTTTACCATTGTGTTGCCCGTAGTCTACGACATGAGTCTGAAGACCGACACTGCATCTCACGCTCTCGGGAGGCACTCACTCAAAAGGTTCTGGACGGCGCTGCTGAGTCATTTTAGCCAGAGAAATCCGGGCCATGCAGCTAATATATCCCGACTCCGCCCTTCCACTTTTGAACACCGCCTCTACTTCCTCGTTCCCTTTCGTTTTCCATTGAACTGAATTGGAAGGTGATGGTAAGCTGAATTTAAACGAGGGTGACGTTGGCACAATAAGTTAGGAAAATTTGTAACGCTTTGATACATGCATATGCATGTTGTATATTAACAGCCTAACTCTGAATGGCTAAATTCCTAACCCTAATCCTAAACCTGACAGGTCCTAACCATCTGTGCTACCGTCGTAGTGAAAGCGATGCTCCCCCTCGAAAAAAGGTGTCGGATAGTATTCCAGGCTTTCCATATTTGCTGGAAAGGTTCCTTGAAGATCAGTCTGTCACTTCCTGACTTGGAGCAATTAAGTTGACTAAATTACAGTTACTCATTATCGTGATTGGATTTTCTCCCCTGGTTAGCAAGTACCGGTAAAGTATATGAGCCAAGATCGAATGAACTGGACTGAAGCCAACACACGTGGAAAGCTGTGTCCACTCCGGAGAAGGCCATTTTGGCCCCATGGATTCTGCTTAAAGAAAATAATATGTGCATGACTGCAGGTGAGTAAATGAACCGACAAATAAAAATGGAAGATAAGAACACAGTTTAGGCTGTAATCCCTCATTCCTTCAGTTACGAATAGCAATTCAGAGACTCTCATATGGGCTCTACTGTAAATTCTAGCTATAGGATGTTGCAATCTGGGAGTTGTTGTTCAAAGTACCCGGCTCCCTGCCTGGTGCAACAAGTGGACAAGGGATGGCCTATCTGTGTAATGTTGAAATGTCAAGTCATGTAGCAGGCACTTATCCGCAGGGAGGAATGTTGGAGGTACTCTTCCCCCGTGTTGAAAAAAACGTTGCTATACACTCTATCATAGGTCGTCATACTCGGCGTTTGTCAAAACTGAAGTCACGCCTCCCCCTCTCCTTTAGAAATCTTGCATAAACAGGGATGTAACAAACCCGGAACCATTACTTTATTATTAACTCATACTTAAACTTTGGTCTTTTTTGTGGCCTCTGGGTCCTTCTACAAGTTCTTAGCAGGCACAAGCTTCCCGTCCTCATATCAAAGCTTGCGATGGTGTTTTCACATGTATATACCATCGTCATGATCATGACCATTTGAAATTTTGAGCTTCGACAGCGTATTATAGATAGGGGCTTCCTCTTTGACACCTTACTCAAAATGCCTTTTCCATAGCGGAAGTATATAACCAGAAAAACTTTAATTTCAATCATGTTTTGGTAATAAGTGCTTGAATACATTTGCTACAATATTCATTAACCGGAGGTTTATTAAATTTCTTTAACAACATGGTATGTACCGTGCCCTCCAAAAGGTTCAGGGACTAAATTTGCCGGGCAATATTTTGACGCGAAGGAAATGTCTTGGATTAATGATATGCTACCGTTATTATACGATTCTGAAGGCGACGAACAAAACGCGAAGAGAGATTAAGTCAAAACTTTAAATGGAACTAGTCTTTGTTGGCAAATATAGTGCCCCATGAAACGAGGACAATAGTCATCTATTGTTGGCAGATTCTTACGGTATTCCTAAGCGGCTTTACATAGTCGGTAATCTTTTGCTTTTCATTTCAGATTGGCTTTCAGTAAAGAGAGCAGTTGCTTGTGATGTGAATGTGGTAGCAATGGAGCCAACGGTACGTATTTAAGGGTCCTTCTGTTATATTTACCGTACTTATTTAACTTTTTAGAATAACATCTCTCCGCTGTGTAAAATTGCATTCTGAGTGAAGTGGCAGAGGGGGGCACGTAGCCTACCGCCACCTTATTGTAACTGTCGAAGTGGCTCAACATTTCATTTGTCATGTTAAACTGTTTGAAAACACGTACAGTTAAGAGCCTGCATGTAAAGGTCTTTAAGCATGGAAATGGCCTTAACTCCAGTCATCATATCAGGGATGACTTTTACCTGCCACAAAGTTACAGATAAATTCATTCGGACCAAAACGAACCAATGGAGGAATGAATGGTGGTACATGCGTTGCCCGGATGGTTAAATCAGACAGCCCAAATGCTGAGTGAATCCTTGCCGAAAGCAGCTCCCTGCCAAAAGGATATTGGGTCGGCGTTTGTCAAAACTGGGGTCACGCGCGGGTTAAAAAAATCCTGCGGACAGGGATGATATGTGTCTAACGTAATGACTCTCTCCCATAGGCGTATGGGACCTTTTCGATTTGGGGGGCACAACGTTTTTGCCCGAATATCTGAGCCCAAGGGCGTAGCTAATATTTCATCTTAGGGGCGGGGCGGATGAAATGATGACTGATCGCCGTCATCGGGAGGGTGTCCCCCTCCCCTTTGGAAAATTTTGGCATACGGAGTGTGGGCTAGTTGCAAAATGGTGCTACATTTGATGCCAGATTTGAATTGAATATATCTTCAGGAATTCCAATTTTTTAAGAAATTATTTTAATTTTTCATCTGAAATCTTCCTGACAATTTTTTTCCATTATCCCAGCCTATCCTCCTGAGTCGCGTAATGCTTGCAGCGTCTTTATTTTGTCAAAAGGGCTTAAATTTATCTGGTGGCAGGAAAGACAGACCACCAGAAGTATCTTTTCTTTGCCAATTAAGGATGATACAATAGGTGGAGGGTTGAGCATTTTAGAGTTAAAGAGGTTTAATCATCATCAACGCGAGGAAGATGTCAGATTTTTTGAGGGGGATATGTTCAACAAAAGAGTGCAAGGAATAGGCTGAAGTTTATTTTCCCTTGATTTTTCCAATCTTTTTAAACAAATCAAAAAACGTTTTTTACCAGGATTGTGCCCGAATATTTCCATAGATTCTGCCCAAATTTTGGGTTTCACCAAAATTTGGGGGAACAGTGCCCCTGCCCCCGCCCCATACGCCCGTGCTCTCTCACCCGTGGTTTCCCATTCTCAGCAGTTCTTACTTCCCCTTCCCTTTCAAGAAATTTGGATCCTTCACCAGTTCATCATGTCCCCTTTCGGCTTTAATTTTAAAATTATGGGTGAGAAGATGTAAGATGGCCCCATGCTCTGTGACTTCTTAAGTAAATTTATGCTATTAATGAATGTGTATTTCTTAGAAGTATCACAGTACACACTCTACATCAAAGTCCTTCATTTCTTCGATCACATGATTGCATCCTTAAATGGGCCTCATAGGATAATGTTGGATCGGTAAAATGGGGATGCAATTAGAGGCATGTACCTTTGTTGATATTAATGTAGAGTGATTATCTTTATCTGCATGAGAAGGGCCTCCTAAAAACGAAACTGAAAATCCGTGGGCCAGGTTTGTCAAACATTACTATATGAATAATGACAAAAAGTTGTAACATCTTATTTTGAAAAAAAAGAAGCTTCCAACAATGTAGTCAGGGTAGTTGCAATCATTGCTGCTCAGAAGAAACATCGAATATGGATGTTGATTATACGGAACAGTGCCTCAGTTTCTTCTGGGTGAAGTAAGAGGTAACTTGAACCACCAGCAAAGTCCAAGCTGGGTGGTTGCGGCTTGGTGTTGGCTCACAGCACACCAACCCTACCCTAAGGAGTGAAGGTAGCTTTCTCTTTCATTTTTTAATTAAAAAATCAACTAATTGCTTTGGAATCATCTAACTGCTCTTGGTCTGTAAGACCAGCTGTATAACTGTACATGCTACCATGCACTGAGTGTACCGAGAGAACCCCAGAGTAACGATGTTTATTGTGAACCACAATGGACCGTCATGGGGTAACCTTGGTAAAAATTAATCGACGAATTTTGTGTCTGAGAACCTGACATCACACCTCTAGCAGTGAATGGAGGGGCCGAGGGTAAACTGGGTATATATACGTCCGCCGAGGGCTCAGCAATTACTCCATAAAGGTTGTCTGTCTGTCTGTCTGTCTGTCTGTCTGTCTGTCTGTCCGTCCGTCCGTCCGTCCGTCCGTCCATCCATCCAATCTATCTATCTATCTATCTTTCTATCTATCTATCTATATATATATATATATATATATATATAGTTGGTATTAGTTTCTTATGAACAATCAGAGACAGGAAGAGTCACGAAATCCTGCCCCCTCCCGATCCCTTTTGCTGTAAATCCTATTGAAATAATTGAACAAATATTAGGCTTCCGATGAGGGGTCAAATTCGTGATTGGTTTTTTATATCAGGAAATTATAAACTAAGCCCTCCAAAAGTATCGTGACCTTGCACTTGACCAATCAATAAAGAGGAGTAGTTGATAGTCATTACATGTACCGACTGAAATTAAAACGTCCGAACTGTTGGATTTAATAACCATCTGTCAACTGATCAAAGTAAAATATCAGATATGTCAGTAATTATAGACAGGAATTATAAAGAATATACATGTAAACGTACTTTAGATGCATTGGTGTACATCCCTTGGGATGAGGGCATGTATTCCCCCCCCCCCATCTCCCCATCAATTGAATGAGGAAGATGGGTAATTCGTTAGGGGCGAAAAAATTTCAGGGGGCTTCGCCCTCTGGCCCCCTTGGCTACGGGCTTTTACTTTGTCCTTCGGCTCCACTCGGACTTCTTTACCTGATGTTACAGGACGGACGACAAATTCCTAAATACGTTCATGTGTTGGCGCCATCCACGTCTGAAGACAGGTCCACGCCCGTACGCCCCGTACACAACACCATGTCTGTCCTTCCGCTGTTCCGTGATTGTGCTTCTATATAGACTATTATCGTTATTATTTGTACTCAGGTCAATACTGTCTGACATTTTTGTTTCTACATAAAATTTTTTTGTAATTTCAACTTGTTTCATAGTGCAAATAAATTGGAAATCCAGATGCTATAATTTCGGGGTAGTTAATCTTCTCATATACTGCCTTCATATATACAACCTAGGGTCTGTCTGTTTATGGCTGTACTTTGTGATCGTTCCTCCAAGAATCCAGGCCTAGATCCATTTGGACCTGCCAAGGTGCCAATATTCGGAAACTACCAGCTCTGATACTCAGTTGCCAAATGGGAAATACAGGTTACGGTTGATTTCATAGAAAAATTAATGTGTTTAAGCACTTACGCGGTTCTGAGTTTGCGATGACATCCAACTACACTTCACCAGATAAATTAGACGCCTAAGTTATCAACATGAACTTAAGTTAAGAGCTTTACTAAACAGAGAAATGTTTATTACTTTTCATGAAGTAGTTCTTATGCAGTATTTGCAATATTATTTCCAAGATTCTGCGTCGAAGCAGCGTAGCATGATAATTTATTTTCCATTGGCCGTCGTGTACATCGACAGTGTGACAATGGTTTAAATACATTTTGTGTGAAAAGAACCTCTAACATTAGGCTTTACTGTCAATAAAGTGATTAAATGTCATATTTATATGTCTGGTCATCTCTAATACACATAAAAATAAGTGACAAATCACGTATCTGACATTGTGTAAACGCTCTTTTCCTCGTAATCACGGAAGTCTGCTTGTCCGTACACTGCCACTCCCCATGACTGTAAAATGGCAGGTGCGCTCAATCTGTAAACCATGGTCATTTTCTATTGTATAGATCACAATCTGTAACAAAGACTACGAGGAACCAATTCTGTCTTTTCTTAAAATTGTTTATCATTTCGTGTATTTTGCATATAAAAGTTAATAGGCAACTTGGCCTATAGTAAATTTAACCTGAGTATTCCGAAAAAGAAATCCTGTCTAGGTAAAGTTCGCTATTTACCGAAAAATATTTGTTTAAAGTTGTAAAGAAAGAGTCGAAATTCCCAAAACATGATATATGGATTCTTCTCCAGTGTTGCAAAAAGTATGTAGGACTTGCCAAGTTTTTATTCAATATTTATAAGAGATCACTTCCTAGGGTGATGTTGTGTAAAGCTCTGCTACACTGACTTGTAATGTGAGTATACAAACTCCCGAGTACGAGTACGAGAACAAGGCCTCGAATGCTATAGGAGTATATACGCATGTTGAAATAATGAATGAAATGAATACCTGTGCTTTATAATTGCTAACAATGATACAAAACCTCTTTGCCTGCTTCAAATTTGTCAGATCTTAAACTAATATTAACTTCGAATATGAAGCCAAATGACTTTAAACTATGGCCATTTTCAACTGTATAGATCACAAATTTCAGAAGCATTATTGTAAAAACCTGCCATCTCACTTGTAAAGCGATGGTGTACTATGGTGGTACTTGGAAAGTAAAGAATAGTCTATTTGTTGGTTCAGGGTCATCATTTTCTAAACTAAAACCCACTATTAAGTATTTTTTTTTATTTTAAACTTAACTTTTAGGAGAAGAAAATATTTTGAGCAAACTGTAGTCTGAGGTAAAAGCATAACCAGTTTTTACTCTTCAGGAGAGAGTCAAAGGGTTATAGCATTTACCAACAAAATGATACTAATTTAGATTGATTCCAGCCTGTTGATAAAACTGATTATACATGCTTTAGTTTTGAATTTTGGTTTGTTCATTCATGGGATTGTCAGTTTATACGATTTAAAGGGAAAATGCAGTCACCCTAATCGGCGTTATTATGCCCCGTCACTCTATTTCATGAATGGCCTATTTTGACCATGTGACAATATTTTTGTCAGTTAATTGTAAAATTCAAGGAGAATTTCTCCTTGCTTTACCTATTGTTTGTAATAGTTATGTTCAAAACGTCTTCAGAGGTGCTTGTAATGCAATGAGGGGATTTGCAAGAGTTTGCTAATTTTTCAAAGCAAATTTTGCCTTTAAGCATTGATCCAAGTAGGCTGGTCAAGTTGAACATTTTCCATTTTAGTTTCAGCTTCTGCAGACTAATGTAATGTTCACCCAAACCATGTCAGTCTCAAAAATTCATAATTAGACCATTCACGGTTACGTCACTGGTTTGAATTGGTTGGCATTAGTTGGCATAGAGCATGCGCAAGAACATACGAGTGTATATTAGGTGTTGCATATGCAAACTCTTGCGCGATTACACGCAGACAGTAGATGGATTGGAATCTACCGTTCTTTGTGAGGACAGTGTAAGCGCGCCTTACCAACTCTTTTGCCGACCAGCCGTGAGGTCATTTGTTTGTAAACATGAATGAATCTATTGGAAGAGCACATTCACCAGCAACTGAAAGTAATATCAGCTTAGTTTGAGAGGTGGACTCTGACTACGTCACTGATCCTAGGCTAATTTCAAACACTGAACTTCAAGACTTACGCCAAGGCAAGTGTTTTTCTTTTTTTTTTTTTCTTTTTTTTTGGGGGGGGGGGCTCTAAAGTACCATTTGCATAAGGAGATGCTACTCTAAGTTTATGTAGTGACCCTAAGGAATTGACAATATATAGTTATTTCTTTACTTTGTACAAAGACATGTTGCTCTTTAATCTTTTGTTTCTGGTCCTCTTTACAGCACAATTCATCTTATTTGTTGAGATACTCTGTGTTGATAATCTATGGAAGCCTTAAATTCTTTACGAAATTCTATTAAAGGATCAACGTAAAGATCAAATAATCAACTTTGGCTGTAGGAGCACAACTCCTGAGTACGAGAACTATTACAAGGGCCCAAATACGAGTACAAGGGCCTGAACACGAGTACAAGGGCCTGAGTACGAGTACGAGTACAAAAAGCCGAGTACGAGTACTTGGTTTAGAAATTCTCTGAGTACGAGTACAAATGAGTACGGGTACAGAAAAAGTACTCGAGTACGAGAAAGTACTCGAGTACTACAAGTCTACTACGATGTAATTATTGGATTTTGCCTGGGATACAGTGAAGTAAATAGTAAAACTGTAGCACTATTGATCCATCAAGGTAATATTATGGTTCTATTTTGAAGCTCCACTCTATTCAAATCAGAGAGTGAAATTCATTACTCTATTATCTTACAGGCTGAATGTGTCGGCTCCCGCTCTGAACGTTTTCAATGAGAACATTTGATCTCTCGCATGAAAACTCACAAGGGGACCTGTCATGTTCTCAAATTTTAAACACGATTATGTACCTTTCGGTATGAACCAACAAGATCAGCAAATTGTTTTTAACCATTATATTACTTCAAAAAAGGCAAAACAACTTGCATATCTATTGGAACACAATAATAATAATCATCATCGTCGTCGTCGTCGTCATAATAATACCAAGCACTTAAACTCGACCCTTTGAAATATCACCTTCGCCAACGATTACTTGATGCCATAAGCGTACGGGACTTTTCCAATTTTGGGGGTTCAGACAATTTTTTCCCCGAATCTCAAAAAGTTGCCCGAATTTCGTTGCAGTTCAGGTGCATAAAACAGACCACCAAACCACTACGAAGCGAGCGAAAATTTTTGTACAATTTTCGGGCATTCGATCAAAACATTCGGGAACTCGGCAGAAAATTCGGGCAATCTTTTCATTTTTACTTCATCTCTGCCGGAATTTCACCTATTCTGTGGCCGAATTTTTGTCGTTTCCTGCCCGAATTTTTGACCTCAGAAATTTTGGGGGCAGTTTGCTCCCTGCCCCCGCCTTGTACTCCTATGCTTGTTGCTGAGTCCCACCCCCTCCCGTCTGTAAGAGTTAGACACCATGTATGGTGACAAGCTAGCTCACAAGTACACACATTCTATGCAGCAATGATAATGGGAAATACTTTGCCGGTACTCTTTGGACTTAGGCATAAGAAGAGAGGGGTACTGGAGGCTTGGAGACTAAAGCATTCTTCCATCCCCATATTTCAAGGGATACAGCCCTTCATTTGTTTCCTTAGTTATATACAAACCAAAAACCACGCAAAATGTAGTATCATATTACATCTAAGGACACTCAAATATTCAAAACATTTTCCAAAGTGAAAGATTGCACCCAAAACGATGATTTGTAACGTTCAACCATAGCGAAGAACATCTTCTAACACCCACGATTCCGTGAACGCCCTTTCCCAAGGAAATGCTTGATTAAGACATTCGTAGACAGTACAAAGTTGAAAATACATATACTGTAATGTGCGTCTACAAGACCTTTTTAATGTTTCTACGATACCAAGTTAAATGGGGGTTTACTGCCCCCACCCCCACCTCTTACGCAGCCCTACAAAGTCCGCAAGGGAGGCATGTTTTCAACCAGAAAAAAACATCATAAAAAGTTAAAAGTAGGTGTTGCAATAGGTCATTTTCCTCCTTCCCGTGCACTTTCCATAATACACATAAAACATGTTTGTAAAAACAGCATATATACGTTGTTATGGTTATGAGCCCTCCCCCCTCCAAATCGCCGCCCTTGATCAGGTAGCTAAAATAATATGAAATTAAACTCGTTACATTTTCATCGTCACCAGTGAGCTACTTGAATCTTCAATTGTATGTCGAGGAGAATCATCTGCGTTTCTTTTCCCTGTTGACTCTTTTAATACCCTTGACTTTAAAATTCGTGCGAAAAGATGGGAAGTTTCTTTATCCTAGAGTCTGCTTAAAGAGGGCGCACTTGCAGCTGAACTTTGTAGTCGAAAGAACTCCGACAGTTCATCCGTAACGCAAGTTCATGTCAATATTTTGAAAGTTGGAATTTCGGGAATCGGTTCACCTGACTGATTGGGTCATTTCCTATAGAAAAAAGGACAATTGACTGTGCATACATAATAAATAGAGAAATCATTGATCTATAAAATTCCTCATATCATGCAAATTTTCTGCTTAAGTTATCATTTAGTGAGGTCAGATGATGACTCCGTTAAAGCACTTAACGATAAAACTGTCAGCTTTCCAAAAAACTGTATATTATTACGTGATAAAACTCTGTAAACATGGATATTTTCTGATGATACTTGGAAAATGTTGTAACAATGATTTAATCTGTGTTTTCATGACACATTTAAAATTAATTTAGGACAATTTATTTTTTTTCTTATTTGTGTGTATCGATTATGCTAACTGAAGGCATGCAGACTTAGTTGCAAGACTTGTTCAATGAGCACTGCTCAGTAGCGGGCCTAGGGGAGAGCACGGATGGCAATTGCACCCTACAATTCATATAGCACTGAATTACATAGAATGGTTCACGACGCTTGTATGTAACCTGAATACAGTGCCTTCATTGCCGTAATAAGCGAGTTGGAAATTCACAATCTGGGAATTTTGCTGTAAAACGGCTTAAGTATGCGGATGTTTTTGCACAGATGCAAATGCTTCTAGCGGCTGTTTTCACCATTTTCCACCTTAAACCGTCATACCATTTAATCTTTTTGGTAAAGGTTTAAGAGATTCTCTTCAACTTTTCTTTCAAAAGAAATTTCTTTTATTAGAGATTGATGTCAAGAGACCCATGATTTTAAACTCTAAAATTAGGCCTGGTTGTACACATTACAAGTCTTGCACAGGCAATCTCTGTGATAGTACACCTTCCTTCCCAGCATGCATACTGAAGATAACAAACTCGCTTATTCCCCCCCCCCCCGCATTTATGTATACTGATTTCACAGGGTCGAAGTGTAGCCAGACAGGTACTGAAGGGGATGAGATAGCTTGGGGGGTTATATTTGTAGGGGCGAGATAAACTAAAAAGGTTATGGCAACGGTAATTTTGTATTTTCTATGGATGGAAATATTTCTATAGGGGCGCCAGCCCTCCCCCTTCCTTTGGCGGGATTGCTTCATCGGTGGTTTCCATAAAGAGGCTAAAGATCTTACAAGAGACGGATCTGGACGAGGAATCCAAGAGCCCAAGGCATTTAGTTTTCACAGACCATCACTTTTCATTTTTATGACTGGTGAAAATGCAAAAAATGCTGAAAATTTTGTTGCCCCGACTATGATTGTAAGCAACCAAGACCCCCCCCCACACACACACACACACACACACACACACACAATCCTGGAAATTGCACACGTATGAGCTTCGTTTCCTCATACTTCCCCGACGAGGTATTCCAACCAAACCCTCGCCAATGATACATCTTCGCTTCTCTTGTGTAAGGGCATGTCCACTCCACCGGTCATCTCCAAACTCTGGGTCCCATCACCGTATAATAAGATGAATCATGACTTAATGTCACAAAAGACTGGTAGCTTTGAACAATAACCTTTACCGTTCTGAAAGACTTTAAATTACAGCAATAAGTTAATGTAGTGGGTTCATAGATTGATTTGGGGACACAATATGTAAGCGAAAGCAAAGCCTGTATCAGGAAGTCGATAGTTTTAAGTTTAATATTCATAGATCATGAATGGGATGTAAAACTGGAACAGGGTGTCTGTTAGACATTGACCTCTAGTCAATGTACTCTTGGTTCTGTGACAACATATGCATAAGGCGCTGTCTGTAATATTAGCCAAAATATGGCTACGGTAATTAAAGTTTGCCAAGTAATGTCCATCAATTCGGCTGGCCTAGTATTTGGGCCACAATTTGAAAACAAGAGTAAGGTCAAAGCATGGAGCAGGATATTGGAACCCTGGTATATAGGTCAAAAATGGTTCAGTCTGCGATCAGGCGATGGTCAGTCGTTGCGCTGTGCACATTAATTGTGCAAAATGACATTTTGGTGTTTTTCGTAACTTAAAGGGAAATGTTGAATTTAAGCATAATATTTTGAGAATATAAAGCTATTGCTAGAGTTTGTTGGTGAGACTGAACGGTTCAATAATGATTGAAGCTATTTTCTTTGTACGCCATATTGGTGCATTTTAACAAGAGTAATGGATGTTGCACCATTTGAAATTTTGAAAGTTTGGGTGAACAAATAATTTTTGTGCAGCAAATAATGGAATTTCTTCCTGTAAGAGCTTTATTTCTTGAAAAGAAAGTTACTGTACTGCCTTATTTTGAATTGTCTATCAGTCTGTATCTATTGACATTGGTTTAAAAGAATATTACAATTTTTTGTAAAACAAATATTAAATAAAACAATATTTCCCTTGAAGAAGAGGCCTTCTCCCCATCGCATTTCCCGTGGAATAAAGGAACAGCTGTACTTTTGTCGCTGAAGGAACGCCATTAAATTCACCTTTAATTCGGTTATGTAACAGTTGGCGCTACAAAATGGTGGCAAGTCGGATATATCTGAGAATTATTTACAGCTCCCCCCGAGATTTATACAGCCCCCCCCCCCGAGATTTCCAAAATGTAAATAAAAGTTGGCCTACTTGAGAAAACATACTGAGATGCTGAAAAATTTGCTCTCCTCATTATGATTTAAATTATAGACCCAAGAACCTGGGAATTTAGCATGTAAGGGTTCTTTTTCCCCACATTTTTCCCGGGAAGGTTGGCGGACCCCGCCGTGGATGAATGAAGCCACTCTCTTGTACATGATGCACATGTTAAATACACCTGCATGTATGCAGGTTAAAGATGTTTAGTATTATTTCTCACAACGTAACTAAGCATGCTTTTTATGAAATATTCTATGATTACCTTTAACTATATGCTAAAATCAAGGGGCTTGTAAAGTAACTTTCAATTTTAATCATATCTGCTCTTTCTTCTGGAAATCTGAATTTGTTCCCTAAGTATAAAATTTAAAAATAGAGAATGTTTAGATGCAATTTTCAAAGTCTAAATTGTGCCATTCCCCCCCCCCCCATACTGGTAGGCATTTTTAACAAACATTTTCTTGGAATTCTACGCCTTGGCTACGCGCCAACCAAAGGTGGCTCCCCCAGTGGCGTACTAAGAGGGAGTATCCCGCAACGGGCACGAGCCTCGTAGGGGTGCCATGCCACACCCGAACTATTCAGTAAATAAGTGAAATTTCTAATAATATAGTTAGTTCAAAGCTTTACCAAAGATAAGACCGTTTTGGACCTAGAAAACTCTAGACAAAGAAAAGTTCCTTAAAAAGTAAGGTTATCGCCCCTCCTCTAGGCAACTTCTCTTTCAATGCACTCAACCAAAAATATGGAGGGGAGAGATGAGAGGAGATAACAAAACAACAAAAGACACTGTAAAGTTACAAAGTATGTGCATACAGCCCTAAAAAGGTAAAATAGAAGAAAGCAAGTGATTGTTAGAGTATAAAACAACAAAAACCAAAAAGGGAAGCTTTAACGTTTGAAAGTAAAATTATAGAGTGTAATACATTGTGGCATAAAAGAGGAAGGGTGACGAATAGTAAGTTAATCTCATTCTGTCACTTCGAGAAATAAACAAAAGCTCAAAGAGTAGGGCCGTCGTCCCCCCCCCCCCTTAGACAGCATCTCTTGCCTTACGCCCGACCAGAAATAGTAAAAAAGATTACTAAGTAACGACAATTTAAAATGATATATTTATTTCCAAGCTTTTCCAAAAAGCGCCATTTTGTATCTAAGCTAGGTCTTACATGTCACTTTCACTCCCTTTCTGCTAAGGTAGTGTTATGAAATGTCCCATGGGTATTTTTCCCAGGTTACAGCCCTGTAAACGACTGTTTTGCACTCTGCACAAGCCATATGGGATATCGTGACCAAGTCTGTTTTCGCCCTTCGGGTATTCGCCAGAGAGTCGATGGGACTCTGGAAAGAGTATTTTACATGAACCTAATCGTATCGTTTAGCCAACACTATGGTGAAAATTTTCTGTACGATTGCAGAACAGCATATATAAAATAATACAAAACAAGTGTTATTAGGTGCAATGTGCATGGCCGCAGGCACGAATTTTCGGTTGGTTCAACATTTAAGGAGAGCGCCGCACCATCTAATGCATCGTAGATTACGACAAAAATTTTTTCCAAAAGTGCCTCACAAACTGCCGGAACTGGCACTTTCCGTGACTTTTACGATAATTTCTTTGTGAGGCAACTACCTCCAGGTGCCCCTCCCCCTCCCCAACACACACCTTGCCTTCTGTCATGGTAAGGTGTAAAAACATTGACAGCACCATCTTAGTATTTTTGTACGTCTTTATTTTTGTTCTGTAAGTGTACAACACTTAAACATTTTACAGTTAAGTATGGTTGAGTTGAAGTTGGTTTGTGTAACGTATATAGATTTCAATACCATCTTTGGTAACTTCAAAAAGTTTCGAAATTCAGTAACGTAGAAAACAGATACTATCCTTACATACTCGCTTTGGGCACAATTCTTTTACATGTGCATGATACGTTACATGAAAACGGAAGTACTGAAAAGTAACAATGAATATGGCTGTAAAATTTTCATTATCAGATCTGGCATACTTTTGGACAATTAGGTAGCTGTATTTTTACTCAAATAAATATTTAAATACTAACTAACGTTTTAAAAATCATACAACAATAATTTTAATGGCAAGTTAGACCTTTATAATCCATTTTAGGGAAACGTATGTCAATACATTTCCTAGACTTGGCCAAGTCTCTCGCGGTGTCCTCCGTCCTCCCTGCATAGTCGTGTGTGCACTCTGCCGATCTTTTGATCAACACGCCCTCTACAGCTGCTTATTGGAGTCTCTTTCCGTTGCGATGCAAAAGGCAAATATGGTAAGCTGTACTGTACTGTACATATGAATTTTATAGAGGTAGTTGTCACCTCCCGACGGGGACACTCACGACAGACTTGGCCAAGTCTATAAGAGAATAGAAGTAAATAAAAAAAACTTGGTGTTACATGAGGGTGTGGTGCATTGCTTTATCTATCTCATATCACACACCGTATTTCGTCACCATTCATTTTTTACTGCACCGATGTATTTATATGTCTTTTATAAAACACGTTCTCCCACGAGGATCCAAAATTTACCACTGACTCGGGTTCCATATGATACATCCCTGTGTGGAGTCCGTACACGGGGGGCATCACAGAACGGAAATGGGTAATTTTTTCTCATTTACTTTCCCCCAGATTTCTTCCCATTATAATCTGTTTCGTGTCGTCATTTTCATTTTCAAATTGACGCTCCATATGATCGTAATTACTGCATGCATAGTTAATAATATTAACTATGGTGTATGTCACTAACTACAAATCACTTTTGTAGTGCACCAACATCTCTATGACGTAACAGAACATTATAGAAAAAAGGAGGGGATAATTAATGTCAACAGCTGGTAGATTGTTACGGTATGTGATTTGAGCAATTTTGTTTTATCATAAAGCGATTGGCTAATCCTTAAATTTGAATGTTAATGTTGATGTTTTTCCATGAAAACTACATCGACGCATGGAATTTATCTTTTTAAGGCTCGTATAGTTAGAGATTTCATCATAGGGGAGTTTTCAGGTTGAAATGACCCAACGGTTCGAAACGCGAAGCGGGAATTAGGCAGTGGGCTGTCTTTACTTAGGGTGTCACTCATTTCACTATCTTAAATGGCATTAAATGTGATTACTGGAACTTAGATATTATTTTTTGAATTGTATTTGCACCAATGGCAAGTGAATTTGATGTTGCACGGGGATTTCGGGTGGGAGAGACTGACGCTGCTGTTTTTTTTTTTTTTTTGTTTTGAAAGAGTATTACTACTCAAGTCGTGTTAAAGGAATTGGCCACGACACAACTATCTTCGATAGGTACACACGAAGAGCGCCGAAAACTGCGTTTTAAAGGCATGTAGACATGTAAATGTGATACTTGCCCATTTGGTGTAAAAACATTAAAAATGATAAAAATAGCCGCAATTCCCATTAAAATTCATCAAATATTGACCATTTTAAAAGGCAATTACTGTTTTTCACCTACATCAAGAATAAACATGAGCTTCTTATGCAAATTTGTGATGTAGAGGGACCTGTCAACTGGGTGTAATGTTATCCTTTGTTAGTTTAGCCTTCATTCCAAGGACAGCTGTAATATTGGG
>WURT03075603.1:0-13254 GCA_009936505.3 Holothuria glaberrima | reverse complement strand
GATACTAGACTTGACAAATATCTTTAATTATTGACTTGGAAAACGCTTTAAAGATAATTATCTTCCCGACATAAAAAGTAAAAAGAAAACATTAAGTTAATACAACACAATTGGGTAAGTAAATGGATTTGAAGGCTTCGATTTCAAATAGAAGTAAAAAAATTCGCGCCTCGCTTCGTTCGGCGATTATTACAAACTTATACGTCCCTAAAAAGCCCTAGTGGTAAAATGAGCTTAGGGCCTACATTCACAATTGTATGTGTAGTACGTATATTACATAAATGCATATCCATATGTATAATACTGTGTAGATCTAATATGCTTAGGGAAATGTGAACCATTCAACCTGAGTTGTAGTATAGCAGAAGAAAATTCGGAAATTTTTAGGTCTTGACCCCTAGAAAAAAATCCTAGCTACGCCACTGCTAAGAAGAGTACTAGGAAGAGTACCGAAGAAAGTAATTATTTTATTAAATAATATCCCAAGAGATAAGAAATTAGTTGTGACATACCGTTTCAAATGTTACAACGTATTTCAGACAAACTCCTGCAAATGACCGTTTAAGGATGGCTTCTTTACCTAGTGGTAGCTTTGGTCGAAATGATATTCTCTCTGTGGATTAAGAAAGTTAACACATCTAAACGAATTGAAATATCTTATTTCAACACAAATTTCCGTTCCGTCATTGCGTTGTGCCCAGACATGGCATAAAATGCTAGACATTGAACGTACTACATTTTATCTCTTGAATATAAACCGTGTTTTGTAAATAATATCAGGCTGCATTAAAACTGTCTGAGTATATACAGTCTCTGCCAGGACTTATTGACAATTTTGAAACTGGATACATTATAAAAGTGCACGAGACAGAGCGATCCACCAAGAATGTAGTATAGTTTTTAGTGTTTTGCGTGGCATACAGGTTGATTTTTAGGCGTATAGCTGCTGTTTTAAATGGCGGTTGAAAGTACACTGAGCATACGAACTTTCATCCATTTATGAACTGACCTCATATAGTGTAGCGTATGAATAACTGTCTAAGAATAGATAGCGCCGGGTAGTTGAAACAAAAGAGTTCGAGATTGAGGGCAGAGTTGGCCGTCCAGGTCAATGCTAGGTTAGTTACTAATTTAAAATTGTAAATACACAAGTCGACGACTTACATTATTAACATGACGCAAATTGGAAAATGGTTGTTTGGAAAGCAATATTTGTTTGTGCTGCTGAAGCAAGTACCCTTCACTACCAACAAAGATGTATGAAGTGTTTAAATATCGTAACATACCAATACATTTTGGAGGAATGGCGACCACAACACGTTTGGCCCAGAAGATACGTCCCTCTAGTGTCCTCACTGAAGAGAACTCTTCATCTTCCTGATTTATCTCCACCACAGGATCGTTGAAAATAATCTTTTCCTTCTCCACTCTGTCGGCAAGGATTGCACACAGTCTCTCAGCTCCTCCCTGAAAACACATAGTGCGAAATAAATCATATTTTATACATTACCACCTTGTAAGTATATATGACAACAAATATGGAAGTCTTAAAACAGCATGCATATTAAATGACCCATTACTTCTATGCTTAGTTTTATACTCCAAAAATTATCTTTACTCCTTCGCTGATCTTTTTACATGTAGACATATTGTCAAATTCATGAATTAATACTTAATATACAAACATATATTGCGGATGAGTCCTTGTTCAATGATCTCCGGGATAAAATTACCAATTTCTCCGACGGAGGCATGGACCTTTCCTCGTCAGCCCTTCTCCTTTCCATGGGGAAGAACAATGTCCTTCCCCTCTCCTCTCCGAAAAGGCTGGCCCCTCCATCGGACAAATTTTCCAGTTTCATTGGGGAGCCTTACTGGGTATGATGAAGAATGTAATCCCTAACGGTGATGTCGCCCCAACAGTGTACTAATTTTTGCCTTCAAGCAGGACAGCATCTTAATAAGACCCCATTTTTTTTTTAAATACTTCACCGAAGATTTCGGATTGTCCGATTTCCCAGATTTCGAATTTGCTTCTGTTTAAATCCCATATTTTCAAATTTACGTCAATAAATCCCCCAAATTTCAATTTTTTCTGTAAAAACCTTAATTTTCGGCACGGAATTTTGGCTTCGCTGTCCTACTGGCCACCTGTAGCAGTTGCCGGGACTTTGAGCTGCTTCCCCCACCCCCTATCTAGAAGATTGGCTCCGTCGTATATCCTAGCGTTGCCATGCCACCACCACTGAGCCCTTCCTGGCGCCACCTTTGGTGTATTTTGAAAATATTGGCTATTCTTAAAGATCTGTAAGCTTTAGTGCAAGGAAGGAATTTTTCGGTATAGGCTATTATAGGACAGCTTGAATATTATGAACGCTTGACAGTTCACACTTGCGATTAGTCATGCCTGAAAACATAAGGAACTATATTAGAGGCATTCGGTGTAGTGATAAGTATGTACCATAGTATTTATCGAATGTTAACGACCACTACGAGCAGTCGAAATATTCTGACATGATCATTCACAAAAGAATTTTCATGTAAAGAGGTGGCAACTACCTTACAAACGGTCCTAAGATCACACCGCGAAATGAATCCCAAAGTTAATGACGTATGTAAGCTGTACTTTCATTTTACAATTTTTACACTTTTCTTTAAGCGATCGAGCGCCCAATCACCCCTTCCTTTGAAACATGATGTTCAAGCTTCGCACTTTATTGAACAAATTTCGGCAATGAGAAATGTTCCATGAATATCATCGATTTAAGAAACATGGCGCTCAGTGTGGCACAAAAATGGACTTTCCTTTTCTGGTCTTGAGTATATAAAACTACGAGCAGCGTCTTGCTGATATTTACGAGTACACAATGTGATCACGTACCTAAAATAATAAGGGTCAAAGAGATTATACCAATAGTGAAGATCACAGGGGGTGGGCATGCCCCTCTTCAATATTTGGTTTGCGAAATGATACCTTTCAAGTCTCGACCTGTCAACTCTCCAATATTTGGTCAACAGTTGCATTATGTATACTTGTTATAATTTTTGAGTGTACAGACTACTTTACCCATACTTAATGATCACAAAAAGGTTTATTTTTCCAGTGAACAACCTTTTAAAGGACACATGGTAACCTAAATTTACAGACAACTAGACATTATACATTATCCTGAAGGGTCGTCCCCTCCCGCCCCCCCCCCAAATAATAAATCGCATCTCTCCGGAGATAAAAATACATATCACAACAAACTAAACGATTAAATACTTGGTGAATTTATTGGACAGTCAAAAATATAAAAACTTGCCTTGATTTTTAATTCCTTTGCTGTGTCGGCTCCAACGTTACAAAAGCTGTCCCAGCCATCAAATGTGTTTAACACATACAAGAAGAAGAGCAGGGATATCTCGCGAGGAGTCACTCCGAGGTTGAGAACGATTTGAGCATCGAAGATCAAACGGCCAGCTGGGGGAAATGATCGAATCCTGGAGTTATATACCTTTTGAAAAATGAGTGAGTGAGTCAGTGAGTGAGTCAGTCCTTAAATAAGTCAGTCAGTCGTTCTGTGAATCAGTCAATCAGTGGGGAGTCAGGGAATTGGTGAGTCAGTGGCAGCGAGGAAACAATAGTGATACCCGACAGCAGTAGATTAAAGGCAATAGGCAATCGCCCCAAAATTCGCTTTGAAAAATCAACACTCTGGCAAATCTCCTCTTATCGCATTTCAAGCACCTCTCAAGACATTTGGAACAAACTATTACAAACAAGGGTAAATTCTCCATGAATTTCACAAATTACTAACAAAAATACTGTCATATGATCAAAATAGGCCATTCATGAACTAGAGCTATGGGGCATACTTACTCTGATTGGGAAGACTGCATTTTCCCTTAAAGATTCCCTTATGAAAATTCTGTTCAAAATTTTAAACTATTTTTCACCATTTCCGGAGATATACTTCTTCAAAGTTTGACATTTGTTTTGGGGATTTCTCGTTAGCTATGCAAAATCCACGGTGTGGAATATTCTAGTGTTTGAACTTCCAAAGTTAGTCTCATGTAAATTAGCTGGTAATTATGATGTGGACATTTTCCAAGTATGCAACAGGTATGTACAGAATAAACCCCTCCGGGCATACTAACGTCATAGTAGTTCTTGTAAATAAAGATAAAAACAAATGGTAAAAGAAAACATCAGTTTGTTTAGAGTCATTCCTTCTAGGTCACAAATTCGCATATGTTCATAATTTTTGTACTGCGGTTATGTTCAAAAACGGTAATTGTATTTAGAATGGTCAATTAATAGTGGATGAAACTTGTGGCATTTCGACGTTCCAATGTTTTTATTTTTAAACCACATATATGTGACATTTACATGTCTACATACCTTTAAAGCGTGCATAAATTCTGAAATTACAAGATATTGTATTCCAAAGGATAGAATATTGATCTCATAAGTCCATCCATCATTTTCTTATTGTGATGTTGAGATATAAAACGTAATTTATTCATATAATTTGACCCAGTCGATTGCCAAATAATATATGGTGTCCTCCTTGTACAACTCACATTAACTGCTTTTGTTTCATTCAGAGATAAAATATGACCAAAATATGAGACACAATGACAATGCGTCACTAATTGAGACCAAATATGACCTCCCTTTTATGGCAAAATATGAGACACAATGTGACCAAAGTATGACCTTGAAAGTTATCTTTTCTGGCATAGCTTAAGCCCCCCCAGTCAAAATGTGGGGACGGAACTATGCTCCCCCTAGATCCAAGGACGAAACCCCTTATTTGTCTCTTCTATAAAAAATGTCAAAAAAATGCAGTAATTTACCTTAAAATTTGTCCAAAATGATGCACCAAATTGCATCTAAGGACCCTTAAATATCCAAAAATTTCCTAAAGGGGAGGGGCCCCGTTCTTAGACTCCTCCTTCAGGACAGTGATCCAAAACAAGGTTGAACCCCCCCCCCCAAGTCTCGAACAGCTCCCTACGCCTATGTATTCTGGAATGGGCGGTCTTAGGAGAGGATGTGCAAAGATAAGTCATTTTATAACAATAAGATAGTGGTCACTTTTGAACTACTTGTTATGGCTTGAAGAAGAACTACAACGTCAACAAAAAATATAGTGTGAGTAGTTTCAGTTTCATTTATTCTCTTTGTATCCTCGACTTGAGGTATCAGAGACTAGGTTAAGATAACAATAATTACATAATGAAGTGCAAAAGAAAATTAACGAGATGCAAAAAGAAAATTAAGGAAATAAAACAAAAAAAAAGAAGAAAAAAATTGATTACAAGACAAACTTGAAAAAAAAAACAACGGTCAAACTCAATGAGGCGAATAATACCATAGTTCATACAAGGTGCATACGACAAAATATTCGTACAGGGTGCATACGACGGTAAGATGGGGATGGTCAAATTAAAAACTTTTAATAATTTTACTACAGAATAAACTTATGTTAACGAATGATTTAATATTTCTTAATTGGAAAAGCTCTTTCATCTTTAAAAAAAGTGACTGCACAAATTATTGCGCAAATCACCATGTTGAATAGAGTGAATAAACTTCCAAATATATCTCAGCCCAGGAATGCACTGCGAAGATGAGAGTTTGACCAACGTGTTTAATTTGTTCTTAGAATTTGTAACTTTAGGTGCACTTTAATTGTCACTTTATTTGAGTATGGACTTAAACCTTTAGTGGTAGTTCCTTGAATTGACGCGAATGACCACCTGACATGTGGACAGATGCCATGTCCAAAACAAAAGTTGAATATATTTGTTAAAAATTTGTTTTATTGCTCTTATGTTATGTCCAGCCTGATGAAACTAAAATGTAAATATTTATTCACAAGGAACTTTACCACATCTGGATGGAGACAACGGTGGCAATTCGGATACCATTAAATTGCAAAAATGAAAAGTGCAGGTAACTTGAAGGTGATACTCACAATAATACTATTTGTTGTAACCGAAAAGAGTAATAAAACCAGGGGAATTTGTATTAGTTCTAAAACCCAGAGAAGAATAAATTCGAGCTTAATACCTTCTGTCCAAGTATGGGATTTCTTGAATGCCTCTAATGTAATTCCGTCCCAATCCATTGCATCTTCGCATAGAGTTGGGTCATCCACGGGCACATACTGACGCAGAATTTCCAGCTGAACAGCAATAAAATTGAAAATGATATAGATATTTCAATCTCATACTCAAATTTAGTCAACTTCATGATTTTTTAACGATTGGAACTGTAAATTTCTTGAGTGCAATATGTGCAACTTTTAAATAGTTTGTAAATAAAGGGAGAAAAAGAGTAATGTAAGCAGTTTAAACGTATTCCCGCAAAAATAATAAACAGCCACTGATTTGTCTATGGACGAGTCGTAGGTTTAGAAGAACAAATTTACTCCTTTTCAATTTCGAATCAGAGATAGACCAAAGTGTTGAAGACCCATCTACATGCAGTCCGAATCCGAGTGGAAGTAAGGCTGAAGTTCGAGATATGCAAATCTCTCATCACTGTGGTTCAAAACTCATCTTGCAATTTCACCAAAACTAATTGGGAACATTTGACTCCCGGTGGTCAAGGGCGTCGTTCCCCAACCAAACAATTGGGAGTAAAGCCATCACTTCGCCCCAAAATTAGTGATAATAGTAGTAATAAAAACTTCAAACTCAGGGGTATGCTTACATAATGGATCACCTTTGCAAACTAACTAGGAGTGAAACAATAAGATGTATTTAAATGCCATTGTTCTGTTTGTTTCTCAGCACCCAACTTATTTTCTAATTGTCTCACTATTACTACTTGTAGGTCCCTGCAGAAGGACAACTTGAAATGGAAATTTTACAAAATACAATGCAATCTTACCATCAGTCATCCACCCTATTGCCAAGACGAAAGCATAATGAAGTCGATCGGCCATTGTTTAGAGTTAGCTGGCCATCATGAAAATGGTCAAATTGTTATTTGAGGTTTGCTTGTAAAATACACCCAATGCCATTTGTAGAAATTAAATACTTTATTCTGATGAATACCACTTTTTAAATTTTCTAGGGCTACCAAGGCTTCTCCCACGACTCCCCACTTCCCCACTCAGGCATTACCCCTGGACACCACTAGAGACTCCCCCTCCCCTTCCCTACTCGTGCTTTACCGCTGGACACCACCAGAGACTCTTAGGCGAAACGTGCGACATCGCATGTGTGGGTTTTATATCCATGGGACAAATTCAACAGTTAATTCTTTCGTTCCAATAATTTCAAGCAAATGACTAATATTAGGGTGTACCTATTTTCTAGTATTGCATAGCTAACAGAAGGGTCCAGTGCCTTCCCCAAAACGAACCATGGTAACCTTATCGGAGATTCAGCACAAGCTGATAAGGCTGCTTTCCCATAGAAGGTCACATGTCACGGTTTACGGTTTATGTTCAAGGATCACGCGTGAAAAGGGAAATGAACACATTAATTTCTAGATGGCCTTACCATGGGCGTTCACGTGTTACCGGTTCTCCTCTTGATTACGGTTCACGCGTGAATCAAAGAATGAAAAATGATGGCACGGCGTGGTATTTCACAAAGTGTATTTTTGTGAAAAAGTGGACGTCAACAAAAGTAATTTGTGTACTTTTGTGCAAGACATGTCATTACTATGGGATCCCACCCACCCTGATTACAAAAATAAAGACCAGCAAGCGTATAAACTAGGCCAAAATTGCCGGCTACCATTGGCGGCTCGCCAATGGGGCACGGGAAAAAGTTCCCCCAAAAATTTGCAAAGCATGGTCGTCAATCTCAAAAAATAATAACATTTTATCTCGCTAAAACACAAAAAATCACCATATTCCTTCTGTATCATACGTTGCGGACTATTGATTACGCTGGAGGAAGGTGGAGGGGGAGTCGGAGACTCCTTGAATACCGATCCTCCCCCCCCCCCAACAAAATTTCTTACAGCAGCTATTGTCACCTCCCAAAGTTAATTGCAATTAATAAAATGCACCTGGCTACTGAAAGAGGGCGTAAGGATTTGCCCAATGGGGAGGGGATTCTGAAAAACGGCTAGCAACGCAAGCCTCGAGAGGAAAAAGGGTTAGGGAATGACGACCATGGCTCTGGGGCTGGGGACTGCACCCAGTCTCGATACTTCGGGGTAAACCAATTTGTCGGGCAGATTTTTGGAAAATCTGGCTATATTCTCCAGTCTGCCAGTAATAAAAGTAATAAAACTTTTCTCGGTCAAAAACTACTTATCCCAGCAAAACCATTCCGTAAGGCTAGATTTTTTCACTGGCCAGCGCGTGATATGAACCGAAACATGACTTCAATACAAGAGAACACTTGTCACGCTTCACGTGAGCAGTGAGCCGTGGCGTGTGATCCGTGGCATGTGGATCACGTGACACATGAACCGCTATGGAAAGCCAGCCTCAGTCGAGGGTAGCGTACCAAAAACATTTCGACTTAAAAGGCCTCACGGATTGTAGAAAGTGACTTTTCTCTGGATTTATCTTTTTATAAAAGTTGTAGATATTTATAATTGACAGAGGCAACCATTTAGACTTACTCTTGCAATGAATGAGTTCAAGTCGTATCTTCCAATCATGTTGATGGGGTAGAAGTTGTCCAAGAACGGAATAGGTTTGCCGTCAACAGGAACCAGTATCTTAGCACCTGCATAATTTTGTCGATAGGTCTCGAGGCCGAGCTCGGTGGTAAGATCCATCATTCGTTTTTGTTTTCTGGAGGATAAAATACAAAATGAAAGCGAAATCAATTAACATTGCTTTAGTGTAGATGTTTCCAAGTGGGAGACATGATCCATACAGATGACGTTTTGTTATTTCCTTGGGGAAATGGGATGGCCACGAGTTATGAGTGATGAATGAGACCTTTGGAAGTAGAAGCCAGTGGTCTACTTCATATGACTGAAAAATGTATTCATGGAACTGTAAGGGGTACGCCTGTTTAATCATTTGCCCTGATCAGAAGCAAATTAAATTACCTAGTTTTTTAAACAGATCTAATGTGTAAAGAGTAGGTTTTCCAACGGCTGCCGTGCAGGCTATCGAGCATGGTAGTTAACTGAGCCAACTTTCTGATCAACTTCACTGGATTAGTACACTAGTAAGCTAATACTTGTCGGATTTGCAAGGGTAAGAATGTGCTGCTATTAGGTCATACACCACAATGTGGCAGGACGGAGTCTTTTTACATAAAAGGGTAACCCTAGGTGAAAAGGGGGTAACCTTTGTCCCTCACTTTTTTGACAAATATTTCTTTGACCTGGCAAAGAATAAATGGTGGGGCAGAAGGCAATATATACGACTGTATAACACAGTTGACCAGTTAAACGAGACAGGGTTTCCAATTATCGTCATCTTTTCAAAGGTGTTGACAAGCTGAGCCATCTCGTATCCAGACTGAACAACTAGTGGTACTTCGGCAGGTTCCGTTCCCTTAGTTTCGGTTTTTGGCTATATACGTAGCCATTAGGGTAGGAATTCAATGGGTTGTATTAACCAGTAAAATTCTTTTGTTTTCTTAATTTTAATACAAAGTTTATGAAAAACGGAGGTGACTTTCTTTAAAGAAGGTACAAAAAATTGAGAAAGGTTCTAATGTTTTGACATATCTTGACTTTTAAATCCACTTTAGTTAAAATTCTGTGCGTGGTGTGGGCAGATAATCCCAGTTGTTATGCAATAACTCAAAGAATTGCTTTAAGTTTTTACTCCTAATTTTTGTGAGCATCACATCAGATGATACCTTTATGTATGTTTAGGTATGTTTTCTTTAAAAATAAAGAAATTTTCATTAGAATGAATAGTAAATATGAAAATCATTTTTTAAAGTGACCTGCTCAACCATTCTCCACCGACATCGAAGAAATCTTTTCCTGCTCCGGCTGTTTTGATATTTCGAGTTAACAAGCGACCACCGACTCGCTCTGCAGGAGAAAAAGAATTTAATGTAAATGCTTACATTATAAGCCACTGGTCCGCAGACAATGGTTTGCTACAGTCAGTACCTTAAGTTTATGACGGAAACGAAAATAATGCATAGTCTAACACAAAGCATATAGAACATAAATCCACAAAAAGTTTTTCAATTAGTTCAATGGATTTAGCAAAAATATTGAATCCAGACATCCGTCCAGTAGCAAAATATCGCAGTCACACAAACTGGACACATAGCCATAGGGGTTAAGAGTTTGCAGTCATTCCATTAAAGACAAATACTCGTCATCCCAAAGTTTATTTTAGTGTGGGATTATCAAAATTGTCAGTTGGTGACTGATTTTGATTGATATCAAAGTTTGAAAACTCAAAAGACAAAGAGTAGCTCAAATCCAACACAATGCAGAGAGAGTTTGAATTACACATTATAGCCTTGTATGCTCACCAGGACATGGTCTGAAGCAATAAAATGTGTTTCTGTCCGCACAAGGAGGAGCTTTACACAATTATGGGAGGAGCTACAAGTTGGTTAGCTGGGAGAATTGGAACTATCTGGGATGACGAGAATTGCTCTTGCAGCTTCAAGCCAAACTTCAGTTTTATTGATGTTTTCAATTTCGTATACTTTTTAAATGGGTAGGAAGACAAAATCCCTAAGATTGGGGGTTTTATTGTAATGAGCAGAAAATCGGGAAGTATTTTGTCAGTGAGCATGGATGATTTGTGGTTTCGAAAGCCCACCTTAAACAGAGTGGAGGTGGCACCAGTATATAGAACGTTACATTTGTTACGAGTATAGCAAGGTAAATTACATTTTGAGAAGTGCAATCAATTTCTGTTAAATTTTATAGGTTACCCCTGTAGACGAACATCCACAGGTAGTAGCGTTGGTGGGAAACTTTTTTGCAAAAGTCACATTTCTTATCAAGTTACTGGCAAAAAAAAAAACCAAGATCTGTAGTGAGAAAAGAGGGGTTTCAGATTTCAATTTGGAGAAGACAATAAGTTCTGTAAGGTTTATAGTTCTTCTAAATGCTGGTATGATCGATTGTATAGGAAAAAACTCTTTAAGGGCTGCAGAGTTAGAAGTAAACTGAAGGTGCTTCCTAAGAAATTTTAGAAATATCGGAGACGAGGTTATAGTTTAACACAAGAACACAGGTCTAGTGTATGATAGTTGGGCCAGTCGCCTTGGCGAAGGCTTCAGTACGGGATCGGTTGGGGTGTAGGTCCAAACAGTAAGTCCAAAAACGAAGAAGATGAAATATTATCTCAGTTCCACCTTGATTTTATTTTGGATTAGTTCCATTCTCAAAGATGATGAAGCTCTATCAAATAATTTACATGATGATTGTAGACAAATTATTCCGGCCGGCCTATTGCAAATATCAACTATATACAATGACTACATGTTTCGTCTCAGATGTCTAGAACACGAGTGCAGTCAAAGGCTTGCGGGCTTGGGTGTGGAAGCTCCGCTTACCTCGTGGCTACTTAAGAAATCCCGGAACTAAATGTAGTCCCCTGATTGGTCAAAAGTTGTGACGCATCCTAAAAATAAATATTAATTGATACAGCAATATTGTATGACCAATAAGGAGGCTGCAGAAGGTAAAGTTGGCCACACCCAGGTAAATATGGGATACAACTTCCACGTGGAATATAAGATGTGGCGTGGGAATTAAACGTGACAGGAAACAGGAAGGAACCTGGGGTCTAGGACAAAGGGGAGGAAGGTATTACTTGTAAACAACCAGATGGTGTCTACCTCGATCCATAATGAAATGTGTACTAGCTATACTACATGACACTTGGCACTTTTTGCAGTAGGTTTAAGCCAGTCAGTATACAAGTAGATCTGAGTGGTTCAAAGGTGACATAACAAATCTTTACCCAAACCACTCTTTTAAGTTAAGAGAATAAATTTCTCGATTCTGTATCTCATCAAGGGAGTGTGTTGTGAAGATGGTAGGATGAGAGATGGACGATTCATTTTCATTTTCAGTCCATATAATATAGATTCGAGATTTTGATAGCTTTCATTGTAATGTTAGTTCAAATTGGGCTTAACGGAAATATTTTTATTGATTCACTTTATCATGCATGTCAACGAACTTTGATTGATCGATTGATTGATTGATGGATCGATAGTCGATCGATTGAATAATATTTTTTCCATAGCGATAGTAATCAAGTAAATAATTTGTCAAAGGGATACTGGAAGAGTTGACGCGAGCCTACAACATGACACACTTTGCGTATCTTCGACGATTTTTTTTTCAAGGAGTATAAGTGTAAATGCTAAGAGTAAGGTAGAGTGAAAATATTCTATAGAAGATTCACCAAAATTAGTGAAATAGTGATCGATTTGCGCGGTCCACACTAGCTGATCTAACTTCGTCTTGCCTCAGAGCACACAGTTAAACAACTTTTCAGTTGAGTGGTTTTGTGGCAGTTCTAGGCTTCGACGCTGAAACATACGTTGTATGTAACCATGCAATTTCTCAAAATACTGAAATAAACTTTCACGGCTACAGTGTTTCCGTATTACTGATATAGCAATAAACCCTTAAAACGCAATAAAACACGCTCGAACGAATGCTTACTTCGTGTTGTGCTTTCTCCCTTTAGGTTACAGCGCTGGCTATTCTTCTTGAATAACATATTCAAGAAGAATAGCCAGGGCTGTAACCTAAACTGAAGACAAGAAGACAAGTGGTCTTCATTTGATTATATTTATAGGGTGATGTATACTAGCTATTGCTGCCTGAAGTCGCTGTAAAGAAATTATACAAACCATAAGCTTTGTATATAAAGCAAGGTAGAGGCTGAGTTCAGTCTTGCATGTTGCTAATTATAGCTGCAAAGCTACAGTGCAATAATACCAAAAAATTTCTGCTGAGTTTGTGGATGTACACTTTTTGCTGGAAGCTTTCGAAAGTATGATATTGACACATCAATTGGTGTTTTACCTGACCCAGGCTGACTCAGATTTCGAATAACAGGTGAGGGAGACGCTGTTGAGGAACAAGAATTTCGTTGGCTTATGGGTCAATTTGACAAAATGTTGAATCATAGCCCCGACTTTATAGCCTTTGTCGGTGTCGGCAGCTGTAAAATAAAGCTTAATATAATTCTACGGGTCTACAAAGTTACAAAAGTTTTATGACAGAATGACCTACAGATCAACAGCAAAATGTAAGCTATCCCCTAAAAAGGTTGACTAGCATTGAAAAGCTAGTAATCTTCCATATACACTCGCATATGCAGGATTTTT
>WURT03075592.1:0-13254 GCA_009936505.3 Holothuria glaberrima | reverse complement strand
TACATGGTGGGGATATTGGTCCAGAACATTAACATTGTAGAGCCTTATGTAGTTCTGGATATAGCTTAAGTCTACCACAATGAGTTCATCGAAACCTCAATGCATTTTTGCATTCTGGTTTTCTCTGAGTCTTTTTCTGATCTTGTACTAAGGGGTTAACTTTCAATCTGTAGACCCTTATTACCACATATTTACATATATGTAACCCTTAATTGCCAGCAATGAAGACCCAGCAAAAGCAATAGCACAGTGGAAGAGAGCCCTTGCCCTAGAACACCCATGATGTCATATCCTTTTTGCCTATCTGTAAGATGCATGTAATTTTCCCTAGGGAAAGTTTTTCTCTTTTTTCCACTTTTTCTGTTTGTTTTAGTTCTTTGAGCAGGAAGCCACTGTTTCACCTTCATGCACTTTTTGTTTATGTTGTTGATTGTATGTGTCATTCAGGATTACCCCCTCCTCCCATCTCTCCAGCTACATAGTTACGTGGGTTTCGTTGGGTTGTGTTGGGAGTTAGTTGCCATTTTGTTAGGTTTTGTACAGTTAGTTGGCATTCCTCTACAGCGAGTCCTTTGTCAGGCTCAGTAGCAGAAGCAATTGCCTCAGGTATGTTGGACAGAAGCTTGCCTCAGGTATGTTGGACAGAAGCTTGCCTCAGGTATGTTGGACGAAGCTTCATGAGGCACAGTAGCTTTGAGGGCTGGGTCCTTTGTTTAGCTTTGTTAGATTGATGTGTCGGGGATTCCTCCTTTTGTTTGGCTGGGTTTTGTCATATTGTCCAGGGTCTGCTGATCTTGTACTGAGGGGTAAACTCTCTCATCCACCATGATGATATGAGAAGTAATTTCAGGAGGAATGTGCAATTGTACATTCAAACTGCATGTTTTCTGATGGACGGAGGAGGACCATGAAGGATACCTTGCACTTTTCCAGTTTAATATCATTAAATGTAAGTAGTGTCTGTCTGAAATAAATTCCAGGAATCAAGTTGTACTTTGTGGGTTAGATTGTCTGACATGTTATTAAAATTTACTGCTTTTGTAAGGAGTAATGAGAGATTGTAGGCAAGATCATAGGCAACTATTCCTTCCAGGGGGGTATAAAGAAGGTTTTGCAATTTGGCAGTTTTGGGGCATTGACTTTGAAGTTAACTGAAGTATGTAATGATTTTGAAATTGACAAGCAGTTACAAGAAGGTTTATTGTAAGGAGTACATTCAGGGGTCAAAAAAAATGTTTTGAGTTAACCCTCCTGTGTTTGTCCTTTTGCCATTGACGTATATTGGAATATGTAATTGACATACTGTAATAAGAAAATATGAGGTTGTGTATGGTGATAACTCTTTCTACTAGTACTCCCTGCTAGTGCCAGTGGAGCAAAGCTGGAGGTTTAACTGGTCCACTCAAGTGCACTCTTATCTTGGAGTGAGGGGATAGAAGAGGGTAGAAAGGGGAAGAAGCTGACTTACTCAGATGGGCAACAATTTTGATGGCAAGGTCAGGGGGGAAGAAATTCAGGGCACCTAGATGGAAAGCTGTGTACCTCAAGCTAGGGCCATAGGACACAGGTTGACTGGGAGGCTACAGCTCCCCCCTCTCCCAGTTACTTTCATTTTGAAGTTTTTCTTCAAAACATTGTCATTAGCTGTGTTTGAATAGTGCCTTAGAAAATGCTAAAGTCCTGGAGCTAAAGTGTCCTGTATAGCCTCACTTATCTTATGCACCTTCTGATGACTCTTCCAATTGGATTTGAACTTTTAAAGTACTTGTGAAACACATTGGTGGATGCCAACACAAACCACTCTACCACCAGAGGACAATGGAATTAGGAGATATATGTAGACATTGGAACCAATAGGCGGGGGACTGCTCTCTGTTCTGACATCTTATATTCTGTCAGTGTTAGGATAGGGGTTTATAGGTTAATGTTAAGTTACGGGGAGAGTATTAAAGTTATGCATGTTGGAAGATAGAGATGTCTGAACAAATAGGTGTAAGCAAACCAATGTAGTTGTACTTTCTAAAGTTATGATCTTGAAGCAGTATCTCCCCTCTCTCTCTCCCTCTCCCCTTCTCCTACATCCTCCTCCCCACCCTCCCAGACAGTCATACATATCTTCCTGGCTCCAAACATAGCCGCACACTGTCTATGCTTCAACATAGAAGGTCTTTAATTCTGTTATGAATTGACAGCCTTTGGCTCTCCCTTACACACATCTGATACTTTATTTTACTGAAAAGTTGCTTGCTCTTGAAGTCAGGTGCACAAGTGTTCTGAATTTCAGTGGAACTAGGGGTCATTTGAGGTCAAACTGTAGTCAAATGGCCTCTGGCCCCTTGTTATTTTCAGTCTTTTGGTCTATCCAGAAGTATTTGATGTTGAGCCCTAGAGGCATGGTCACCTGTTGGTAGCTCTTAGTTCACTATAATGTTACTATTAGTCATGCATTGGACCTTCAATGGTGTGTACACAAGAAACTTGTGTGACAGATCTCCTTCTCACTGGACACAATCGCTTTAAGTCTTCCATCTTCATTGAAGACAGAGGTTCTGCTCACCTGATGTAACCTTTGACCTCAGAGAAGAAACTGATGTCAATGACTGTAGACATGCAATTGATATTAATGTCCATTTAAGTAGGGAAAAAATATCATTTGAAATTCCTTTATGAAGTTTATTGCGCTATAGAAATTTATTGACTCCCAGCCCATTGGTTTTCCGTTTGCTACAGGTCTGTAACTCGAAACTCCGCCATTAGTTTTGTTTGGGTGTTTGTTAACTTGAGGTTGCCTCAGAATAAACCACAGGTGTAGATCTGGTATGTCTCAAGGCTCCCATCTACCTGGGTTTCCAATGATTACCTTTCAGTCCCGATTACCCACCTGATCATTTTATGTAGGTGGGTGGTGTTTTAGAGAGTCAGCTGTACAGCATTGAAGATTCCAGTAGTGGGGACTTGTAACCATAGGAGAGTCTGCCTCCCTAGTACTTCAGTGAATCTGAACATGGAGGCCTGGATAGTTTAAAGGCTGTAATTTCTCTTCTTTAGAGTTTGGGAAATGGTAAGGCTGATTGTGTTATGATTAGCAAGACAAAAAGTGTCAGTTATTCTATGTCTGACATCTAGGCCTACATTATATGCGAGAGTAATTCCTGAGAAACTTAAAAGGCACTAGCATTAGCAGGTGTTTGTGAATGAAAAGGTCAAACTTGTCACATGCTAAAAGAGATCAAAAACAGAGTGAAATAAAGATTTCTCATCATAGCTTGTCAGTAGCTGTAAAATCAGTCCTGTACATTCATGAACTGTTATAATCAAGTTTTTATTGCCATCTTAACAAAATAGAAAAAAATGAATTTGTGTTAAACCAGTAACTTTTTATGACTGTCACTACATCAGATTTACTTTTGCATTGTATGTCTGACTGACCATTTTGTAACATCAGGGTATCTTTTCATGTTTTTTCCTTTTTTTTTTGTGGGTGGATGGGTGGGTGGGCACACCATCCTGGCAAGGGGTTTTTAGGGAGGGGACACTGCATATTTTTGTACCTAAGGTGGTTAACTTGCAGAATGGGGTTATGTTTGGCACAGCTTTGAACCCTTAAATATAGTTCTAATTGGACAATATATTACCCCTATATTTACTCTGGAAAATGTCAGTGAGGTGGCATGAGTGAAACTCATTGGGGAGAGGTTAATTACCTTTAGCATTCTATGGAAAAAAAGAGCCAAAGATGCAAATTTGTAAGAGGTGAATGAAAAAGGCAAACTTGTCACATGCTAAAAGAGATCAAAAACAAATGGAAAGAAAGATTTCTCATCATAGCCTGTCAGCAGCTGTAAAATCAGTCCTATCCATTCATGAACTGTTATAATCAAGTTTTATTGTTATTTTAAGAAAAGAAAAAAAAATGAATTTGTGTTAAACCAGTAACTTTTTATTACTGTTGCAGCATCAGATTTTCTTTTGCATTGTATGTCTGACTGGCCATTTTGTAACATCAGGGTATCTTTTCATGTTTTTCCTTTTTTTTTGTGGGTGGGTGGGCACACCATCCTGGAAACGGCTTTTTAGGGAGGGCGACACTGCACATTTTTGTACCTAAGGTGGTTAACTTGAATGTAGAAAGGGGTTATGTTTGGCACAGCTTTGAAGTCTTAAAAAAGTTCTAAGTAGGCAATCTAGAACCTCTATTTGCTTTTGAACATTTTAGGTAGGTGGAGTGAGAGAAAGTCATGGGGAGAGGTTAATTATCTTAACAGTTCTATATGAAAAAAAAGCAAACATGCAATTTTGTAAGAATTTCTACTTTTAAAGTTGCACAGTCATTGTACTGAAAATACAAACTTGCATGAAATAGAGATGTAAAAACTCTTTTCTGTTATTTTTTTTTTAAGTATGGGGGGAGGGTTGTAATTGGATGTTGATCACATGATGTTTTTTGAGGAGATGTTTTTGCCTCTCTGTCACTGCATGTTCCGGTTTTTATCCTGTAGTCAGAGTCAAAAGATGGGTCTTATGTTTATGATCCTATCTTGGGAGGAAATGAAAATCACATTTGTAAAAACAGTCGCTCAATCACAGGCGGAAGATTTGTGTTATGTGTAGATTGAAATGCCAAATAAGGATTACCTACATAAGATTAATTCTGCTGCATTTGGAGCTTGAAGACAAACCTGGTGACCCGTAAAATAAGTGACATCCTTTCCCTCTTGAGGTCACGAGTCCAGTAGGGGAGGGAGTTTGAAACAGAAATAGCTAGTGAGAATACTGTCTTTCACTTGTTTTTTTGAAAAATGTTTATTTTTACACCACTGTGGCAGGGCTCTGATTTCTACTGTCTGGTGTAAAATGTGGGGGGCATATGACTTTCTTTATTTACGTGTACCTCAAAGGTAGACGAAGTTGCCAAGATTGAAGCGTATTAAAAGAATTGCACCTGGGGAACCAATTTCGTTTTATGAAACATCGTCTTAAGATAAGGTAACCAGTAAACATGTTAAGAAATTATTGTCATGTCGCGACCCCAGTCCACTTGACGTGTATAAATTGTGCTTAAAATATGTGCCGGTAGGGCACTTCAAAGGGCCTCCTTACAGAGTAAATATGAAATATTACCACTGCAGATAAATGTTTGAAATAATTCACCGCAAATGGATGGTTTGATGAGCCTCTGTCAGTTCAGAAAAGAACTGTTTGTTTAATTTTGTTTGACAGGAGGACTTTGAATTATTGGTGGCGACTGGTTGGTGCATTTACTGGGGTAGTAAAGGTAGTTTAGTATAATTATAACACAATACATGGCTTACATGAAACAATGGAGAATAGACAAAAAGTTTGTTTGAAAAGAGTCAAAGAGAAAGGCAACTTATAGGTAGGCTATATTATGAAACTGGTTTTGAAACTGGTCCACCTTTTGCCACCTACACTAGCTCAAGTGAAATAAATTTAGAAGCAATAAATTTAGCAGTTAAACTGGATGGATTAGGTTGCTTATAGGGACTGAATTAAAAAGTGTGGACTTCAATTTTTTTCATTAACCAACCCTTGAGAACCTGAGATTTTACTTGAAAATGTGAAACTCTAGAGTGGCATAGATAGAGAATAGTATGGCACACTTGAAATATAGGCCTACTGCGATTTCAAACAGTTATGTGGTAACTATGAGGCCTCTATGGTGCCTCTTAACAAAACATGAAATGACATGTTTGACTATATCACAGTTGTTTAGTGTGATGCAGGGATCATGGTGGCAAGTTTTTCACACAGCATTTCTGAAATTTTAATTAAAACGTGTAATTCAGAAGTACATTAAGTTTTGCAATTGGCTAGTTTGGAGATATGCTATTAGAGCAGATTTTTACTGTCTTAACAGTGACTGCATGCATGTCCAATTTACTTGCATCAAACTTAATATTTTCCAAATGTCCATACAGCTCACCTTAGCAACTAAATACAGCTGTCAGGTACCTTGAGTAGGGGGGGGGGGGCTGGCCTTGCATAGCATTCATTGAATGGTAGTTTTATTCCTTGATTTCAGTTACCGGTACCAAGGTACCTCCCTTTTTTCTATTCTATATTCCAAGCCAGTATGTTTTCCATTATATCACAGATTTTGCCCAGAATGATTTTCAAAGGTCAGTAACTTCCAGTAGTATAGATTAAAGTGAACATTGTTCCCCAACCCTCTTGGCACCAAATTTTTTTAACCATCATTTAGAAAAAGTTACTGAATATTTTCTCAGAGAGGGCCACATTTTGAGCTAGCACAGACCACCATTTGTAGGATACTGAGGTGGTAAATCATTTGCAATTTCCCCAATTTAATAAGGGGCAGGACTTCCTTCCATTCGCTTAAGAAGATGACATTCATAAAACTCTTTGACTTAAAAAGGATATAACATTACCAGACCTTTAATTCCTGGAGTCTTCCTGTGGGGCTTAGTAGAACAAATTTATAGACAGGCTGTTATGTGTGACCCTCTGAACTATTTGACTGTTGTCAAGATCTTTATTGGCCTGAATAACTGTTTGAAAGTGGGAACATGTAGAAACTATTTGACAGTTTGGCCTCCCCTAAGCAGGAGATCTATTTTCCTTCACAAATTGGAAGGTAAATGCTCTTTTTACTGTTCTCATTGAGAAGAAATCAATAAAAATAAATATGGCCAGCATGTGTTTATTTAATGACATATTTTTGTGATCCCATTAAGGGTATAATGCTGTCAGGTGGGAAAGCAAACAGAATGATACAGTCAATTCTTTTACACCCTTAGATAAATATTTTATAGCCTAGTTTTGGTTAATTTATGCTGTAGTGTGAAAAGATGCTCCGTCTGTTTGTAGTTATACTAGTAATGAACTTTCAAAAGACTATATTTTGTTATGAAGGTTTCTAATCTGCTGCATGAAAGTATATAATTGGGCATTTTTATGAATCTGTTCATTCAAATTGAAATGAAGGTAAAATATCCCTCTTTGCAACTGTGCAGTTATTATTATGCTGAGAGACTGGGAATTTGGGAGGACTTAATAATGGCTTATGGATTACAAGTTCATAAATGATAGACAGTAGGGATTGGGAAAACCATAGTTTGCTGTAGATTATTTGCTTGTGATCTAACCCTGAACCCACAATTGCTAAACTTTGTCCCTTGAAATGCCACAGCCTTTATCCACTCAGCCACAGTACCGGTTATGGCATACATCACAGCTACCAGAGTTTTTTTTGCATCTCGTGAGCTGCTCAGACCAGGGGGTTGGTTGATAAGACCTCCCTACTCAGACTGCACTTCTACCTACTTTTTTCAAGGTTATTCGCACCTCACTTGTGATCAGCTTCATTAGTACTGTCAACAAAAACACTTGCCTAGCAAAACATTGGAAATTGGTTTCCACTCCTACCACCCAACATCTACTGACTGAACTGGAGATGATTTTAAACGGACATGACAGCACTTCTAGCAATAAATCGTCCACAGCATCTTACAGAAGTTATCGCATCCCTCAATTTTAATTATAGGCTACGGTCAAATACTATGTGCTGAGATTTGAAAGTGGAAGATATTCAGACTATCCTGTAACCTAAGTATTTCTTGTTACTGAGTGAATGATCATGGAATCAAAAGTCTGCAAAATTGATGGTCGTATTAATAATTAAATTAAAATCCTTAAACAGTGGCTCAAGCCACCTCTTTGCACTCTTTGGTATTGCTAAATTTCCCCAAATGAAGTTTATGTGACATTTCTTACCTATTAATTCCCTTCATTTTACCTTACCACTGTAAACTGTATACAGACTCCTAGTCCACTGTGATTTCTGGGTAATGCTGAGTGCCAATCCAGTTGTCCTTGATACAATTTTTGAGTAAGCTATGACACCTGTAACAAATAAAATTACAACACAAAGTTAGTAAAGAAGTTTGCCAAGAACTAAATTCAATGACTTCAAAAAATGCAAAAACTGTTTTTGTTTTAAGAGGTGAAAAACTGCACAGCATCTCAATAGCGTGCAGCATTTGGAAAATACCAATTTTAAAAGAAATGTATTTTTGTAGAGGTACAGTGCATAATGGGATATTCAATGGGATGTCACCGCAGCACATTGATTATATATAGCATTGTATTTCCTTATAATAATGAAACTGCTGTAGGCAACATTTGACAACTTTGCATGCTATAGCCTGTACATATAGTGTGGGATTAGGCTAGATCTACATGAAAAAATATTCAAACTTTTTAACAGTATAAAAATTCAAGGACATAAAGGACATTCAATTATAAAGAACACTAACAGGAATCTGGGGCAGTGTGCCCACTTTACGTTTCACTTTTGTGATCTTCATGAAAAATGGGAGAATTTTGGCAAAAGTAAGGCGTCTTTAAAATGAGATAAATGGAGTATTCCTACAGGGTTTGGAGGACATGAGTTGGTATTTTTTTTCACATGAGACTCTGTTGAAATGCCACTGGAATATGCCCTGAAAAGTGCAGAGGTCAGGCAAAAACTTCATGGCCATATTTCATTTCAGTATAAGTCAGGAATGGTGCTACAGCTTAAAATTTAATTCATTTTATTTTCTTCCAAAAAGTTAACTTTCTTTCTTGACTAAAGAATTTTGTAGAAAGTCAGATTCATTGTGACATGAATAAACATCTTAAATGGATGGATGACACATTACTGTATTAAATCTGTGTTATCACTCGTTTCTTTCACACATGGATATTAAATTTCCTCATTGTCATCTGGGATATCTCCAGTTAAACTTGACAAGAAAACAACTTAGTGAAAGATATTGTACAATCCTGTTTTCTCTGCCATATGCCAAGAACTATCCACCTTGGAGTGGAAACAGGTCTCATACCTTTATCTTTCAACCCATTATTAAGTCTATGCATGGTAGTTTGGTGAAGTTAAAAATTAATTTAGAGCTAGTTACCACAAATTGTTGAGATAATTGGCAATATCAATCATGTGATGCTACTTGAATCAGCACCTGTTACACTGGATTTGATAGGAACAAGTTTCTTAAAGATGAGTGAACTAGAGGATAACCTGTGGAATGTCATCCTCTGATCTGCCAGTTTATTTATAGTGCCCTCTGTCACTGTGAAGGCCTTTGTGAATGATACTTGTGAAGGATGTTTGAGAAAAAGAAAGAATGCATGTCTCAGAAATGGCTGGGGCAGGGTTGCCGACTGGTATTCTTCATTGCCAAATTTAGATAAATTTGGCAGCCAAACTATCATTTGGCTTTGAAAATGTTTTATTTGGCAAGGAAAGAATGATCCCAAATAGATTGATGTTGTCATACTTCAATTTTTTGGTGACCTTTTGTCAAGTATGTCAGCATTCCTATGCCCTTTTTTTTTTTATTTGGCAGTGAAACACACGATTTGTCATTTGTTGGCAAGGATTTGGCTGCAAAGTGCTAGGCAGACTTTATAGGCAACTCTGAATTGGGGTAATTCCATCAACTTAAAGTTTAGAAATCAGCAGCAATTAAGTTATGGCCGTAAGCCTAATAATGGTGGTTCCTAATGCTCTCTCTATTTTAAACTCATAACGGTCATAATTTCAGGTTATTGCCACTCTGTCAGGGTCCCTAGTTATCCTTTACTGGTTATGCAAGTTTTCCATGGCTACAAACTCAAATTCCTTTTATTCTTTGTTTTCTCCTTGCATGTTTTCCATGGTCTATAAAGGTTCAAAGTGCCATGTTTTATGTTTTTGTTCTTCTTTCCTTTGTTTTAACTTGTTCATTAGTATGAAAAAGAGACTTGTTTGGACCAGGGAGTTGCACTGTATGAACATATTTAAAGTGTCAATGTTATGTTTGACTTTGTTCTGCGTTCAGTGACACCAGGATAATAAGGAAAAATTATTTGAAAGTGACTTTTCTTGTGCTTCATCTATTTATTTTTTCTTTTTCTTTTTGGTTGCTTCAGAAACATTTGGATATTGAAAAATGACTGAAAATATGTGCATGCCCCAAAGTGAAAAACATGATGTTTGCATTTTAGGGAAAATTTCAGAGTAAACACCTTATGCCCCCTCTGTGAAATGTGTCCCCATAGCCTATATGCTCAGCATCGAACGTTACTGTTGTCATGGAATTTGCTTAAATCTCATTGTGATTTAAAGACAGACTTGCATCACCGCAAGTTTGAATTTCACTTGAGGGTAAGCAAAAGTCTCAGTTGGTGACTATTCTTTGATTGACATCAGACTTAAAAAATTCAAAAGATGCAGAGCAGCTCATGTTACACAGCATGCACAGAGTGTTTTGATTATACATTAGGGCCTTGTATGCCCACCAGGATATTGCCTTAAGCAATAAACTATGTTTGTGTATGCATAAGGAGAAGCTAAAGACAGTTATGGGCGGGGCTAGAACTAACTTAGTTGGGAGAATTGGAACCGTCTGGGATGAGGAGATTTCCCTTTTAAAGGCAAGGGTACTTTAGACTCAAAGTGTTTCAGCTTTGATGCTGATTTTAGGCTCAAGAACATGCAGTAGGAATGGGGCATGAGGCACAGTGCCTAAATACAATTACAGATCTTCATTCTCAGCCATTGTGGTTCAACAGCAGATTGAAACCTTGTGAGTTGCTGTGGTGATATTTTCTGCTTGTTTATTTGTTTGTCTACTTGTCTTTGGTATTGTTTTTATTTTTTTCATTTATGTTTGGAGAGGGGCAATGGGGCTTGTGCCTTTCTAAGCTTTGAAAGATGTATTCTTCTCCCAGCCAAAAACAGTTGTTACTATGTGGAGCTCCCATAAAAAGGACACACATCTTGTGTGTGCACTGACTTTTAATCCTAGAAGTATGTCTCTTTATATCAAATCCGTTTTCCTGAATTTTCCTTTATTGTTATGGCTTTATTGCATGATCATATCACATGATCAAATTGAAATGGTCTGACAGGAGGGACTGATCCGATCTTCTGGCCAGGGAGATGTTTTGGAGTCAGCTTGCGTCTTGGTTTGACAAAAAACAGCAAAAGTTACTAGTTAGTTTTGAGCTGAAGAATGCTCTTTTACAGAGACTAGGTGGATAGGTCAAAAGGTCATCATCTCTAAAAATGGGGCAAATGCATCTCCAAAGATGATGGACTTTTAGGCCATATGTGAGTTCCATATTGCTGCTGTCTTCATTACTCCTGTATAAATATATGAGGATCATCAACAAGCTATGAAAAAATACTTCTCTCTCAACATAGAATCCATGGACCATGTTTTGTGCTTTTAGTTTTAAGCCCTTTGAAACCGAGTCCCCAGTAGATCGTTCTAAAAAACATCAATTTCAAACTAATTTTGGCACCTCAAAGTAAACCCTGCATATTATAATGCAATTTCTATTTTCACATTTATTGTCAATGAACTTTTATTGGGTAGGAGAATTCCCCAAATGGACATAAATTTGTTTATGCATGTGGGCTTTTGAAGAGAGTCTCCCTCCAGGGATGGTTGTTTTAAAGCTGTGACACCTTTGCAGTGCTGGCAGATGACTGAGGACAACAGGTGGGAGGTTCAAAGGTCATATCAAATGTAATTGACTCTTGCATTTGTAACTTATTTTCGGGCAATTGGAATTCATACTTTTTGGAGCCGGAAATTCGACAGGTATTTTTTCTCACCAATTTAGTTTTTGGAAAGAGAGGTTGTGGGACACGAGGAATACTTTCACCTTTCACCCACCTTGTTAATTTCTGATTTAGGAAATATGGAAGAGAAAAATATGCTTGAAAATGTCTAGCTGTCAACGGACAAGTACATTTGAGGGATCGAGTTTCTACCCTTTATAACAGTGACTTCTGATATGAAACAGTATGTTAAAATATAAATCTAATAGTGCTACTTAAAGTTTTGTGGAATTATTTGGATAATTTTGTTCTTTTCTTTTTTTTTTTCCCCCTTTTTTTTGTGACTTATGTCATCATTTTTTCTCTTTTGCAAAAGACATGATATTCATGTTCTTGGCAAAGAGTTAACAGAGAAAGATCAGCTGAGACAGATTATATAACCATCATTAGACCCTTTTGCAAATAGCAAATGCAAAGGATTATAGGATGAAGAGTTTTGGTGTCTGCCATTTTTGTCAATGACATTTTACTGTAGACAAAAGCGTCATAGACCAAAACAGTATCCCATAATCCTTTGTGGCTGCTATTTGAAAAAGGGTAAATTACTGGACATTCTTTTTAAAAGCTCTATGCATCATATAGTCAGCCAAAAGGCCATTTTGATAATTTTTGAAGTTGTCTTGTTAGATGCCTATAGGGGGAGCAGCCTAATTAGAGCAACAAGGGAATATTAAACCTTTGCAAAGTGATGGTAGCTTTGCAAGCAGAAGCATAGCCAGATAGGGGCATTTGGAGAAGGGGGCAAAAAAGGGGCAAGGGTTATATTTTCTGGGCACAATTAACAATAGAAACTGCTGTTGTGGATGATTATTCTATATCCCTAAGAGTTATTTGATCACAACCAACTCCAGGTAATTTTAACTATTCACCTGTGAAGAACTTTTTATGGACCAACCAAGTATGGTTAATGTGAGCCTTTGTTTTTCAACTTCATTTTAATGCACTTATAGCATTGGTATCCCCTGAGTGATTAATTATGGAATTTAAACTTGTTTTCTAAAAAAATATCAATATCACTCATCAAATTGTAAACTATCAAATGATGAGTAATTAAGAGATAATTTTATAAATAGTTAACAAAAAAATGCTAACTTGGTACAACACCCCACGTCAGTATTTTTGCATAGGCAGTGAGTTGCTCTAGATACTATCAAACTCTGAAGAGGTATATCTTCAGAAAGGTAAAATTTATTGAAATCATTTCAATGGATCATTCAATGGAAGATTTTACTCTTAACTGCCAAGTAAAAACAGCTCTTTGTGGTGGTGTGTAACAAGCAATTTCTCTTACTATCTCTGAGGTATTTGAAATTAGGCCAAAAAAAATAAATTGTTTGTCCTCGACCTCCCGCATGTAATTTCTCGTCCGCCCGTGTTATTTTTTTATTTTCCTTTTTTTTTCTTTTTTTTTTTGCTTTTGTGTTCTACACAAACCAATATATTTTCCGACGAGACTTTTTGATTCCTTGCCAAAGGCAGGCAAGGAATCTATGCGATGGTGATGTCGTGTGTGTGCGTGTGTGTGTTTGTGCGTATGTGATGCCTGCTTGTAAACACGATATCTCTAGAAGGGTAACTCCGAGGGATCTCATATTTGGCATGTA
>WURT03075581.1:0-13254 GCA_009936505.3 Holothuria glaberrima | reverse complement strand
ACATACATACATACATACATACATACATACATACATACATACATACATACATACATACATACATACATACATACAATCGCGTGATTGCATAGATTCCTTTCGCCTTCAAAAGCGTAGGCTATGATTCGTCTCAATAATAAGCCTTCTTGCCCGAAGGCCTTTACTATGGAAGGACAAATCTTTGGCAACACTCTTTCCCTCGAATCATGTGAAAATGCGACTGTTATTTTTTCACTTCAAATGGGAAGTGATTCCGGGAAGAAAAGAAGAAAGGTTTCATTTGTGCTCCTTTCTCCTCGTGATCAAAACATAAAGAGGGGAGCTTGTTGAGCATGTATGGAAATGGTTATGGAAACTCTTTTACCATAATGTAAGTAATCATTGTTTCGCGCTGGTATGTCAGGAATAAGGAAGCTGAAGCAGCACATACTTTTGATATCATCAATTGTTACAAAAAATTATTGTTCCTGGAATATCGCAGTACAGTAGGTCAAGTTTCAAGCGATTAAAAACCGTAAATACCTAAATCGAAGCTGGCTTAAATACACTTTTCAAGTGTACTACTTTTGAATTTAACATCGCTTGAGATTTGTTTAACATTCGTGGTTTAATTCTGCAACCCATTTCAATGTTGAAATAACATACATGCAAAACAAAACAGTGCATACGAATGAACAAAAGGATTCATCACATATTAGCTGGAAATTGAACAGGAATTAACGCAAGTAATAAGCTGGATGTAGAAGAAGAAGTAAGGAAATTGTGATGTTTTGTTCGTTAAATACAACAAAAATTACACTTTCAACATTTAAGGGAAACATTGCGTTTAAAATGCACCAACATGACATACAACGAAAACACCTATAATCATTAGTAAACCGTTCACCGTAAACCGTCTTACCAACAACTCTAGCAATAGCTCTATCTCCTAAAAGTATTATGCATGACAAGAGTAACAGATTTTGCATCATTTGAATTTTTAAAAGTTTGGGTGAACACTTTTTTGGTGCAATAAATAACCGAATTTCTTCCTTTGAGAGCCAGGAAAGCTACCTTACTGTCTTATTTTGAATAGTCTATCCTTCTGTATCTATCAATACTAGTTTAAAAAATATGAAAATTTTCTGTAAAACAAACGCAATATTTCCCTTTAAAATGAATGAGGTGTATAAAATCAAATTTTTGGTTACAACCGCCAAAGTCCTTGTATTTTACGGAAACTTCATTTTGTCAGTACGACTGGAACTATGTAAATTAACATTAACTTTACTTTTGTGTTTCAAGTAGAAATATCTGTTAGAACAATGCGACCTCAAGCAGTTAAGTTGGCGATAGTTCTAGACGGGGATACCCCCTTATCAGACAAACATTCCAACATGCTGAAAACTGGAAATCTTTATAATAGAATAAAGTTTTGGGCAATGATTCCGCAATTTTTATAACCCTTCTAATACAATGTATACGAAATTATGCATTATCAACAACAACTAAATGAAAGACAGTTTTCTAGAACAAAATTTGAAAGCTATTTTGCATAATCAGCGGAGGGACAGTGTTTCGTCGTAACACCATCAACCAAAAGAACCCCTTATACGAAATGGTTTCGAGTATTCTCTCGTGATGAAAAGATTTTACACAAAACAACAAATACATCATACACTAATTAATTAACCATTTATACGAGTTTCCAGTTAGCGAACTCACTCATATAGAAGAGAATATTACATTTACATTTAAAATTGTTTGGATTCGTTTCAATCGTTTGCATATCCATCTATTTCATTGCTGCATGGTGAACATGTATGTATACTCCTTAAACGTAATTTTAAGGATAGGTAACGCTACCTTATTCTTTGCAGTGAATTCACCAGACCTTGAGAGTGTGTCTAAGTCAATAAAAATGACTCATTGAAATATCATTCATACTGACCGACTTCTTCTGCATGCTATGTAACAGCGACCGACAAGTAAGGTAAAGCAATGTTTTGCAGAATGACTGAGTTTAAATTAAAGTAGCATAATTTGAAGAAGTCTTAGTGGGAGATATATACGTTAATCACTACTTTAGAATCAATACTTTGCTAAAAACATACTTGTTGTCCAAGAGAACGTCAATATATGCTCGTAACCTTTGTTTAAGATCATCTCTGGATAATCATCATCTCCGGATGTAAATACCGGTAGCTTAATCCAAATTTTCTTCAAACATTATTATGTCAAGCTTCATTTCAACAGCTCATATCTCTTTAAAATGTCGTTCATGCTACAGCTTCTCCAATGTTTTTCATCAGTTGTTTAGAGATCGAATTTTTATAGCCAAATTAAGTGTTCCCAAATTAATAACATGTTTTTCCAACGCGACCTTATTTCCGGCTTACGACGAAAAGCAAAACTAATGTCAGTAATGTCTGAATGAGGTCAAAAGACTTTCGCTTAAATAGTGTATGTTGCAGAGCTGGTCGTGTGACATGCATAGATGTTAACATTGTATGAATGAAATGTGGAAATAAGTTTAAACTTTATGTGCTGGACGCTTCTGACACATTTTTATGTATCAAGAAAGACGGATACCAATCGGTGTAGGGCACCAAACAAATGATTTCGTGGAGTTTATGACTTGCTTAATTTGATGGTCATTATGGACATAATGCATAATTTTCCATTGACAAGGCTAAGTTCGACTGAAAAAGGGCAAAACTGACCCTGTAAAGCAGTGTTCCTTCTGATTAGAAAGTTTCGTCAACCTGTTGAGGTTCTTTATGTGACGTCCTTATTTTGGAAGTCAAACTTAAGTGCACGCACAAGAACTACCCTGTGCACAGACAATATCTTTCAAAGAGTAATATATATTTTGTTCCTTCTTTCCAAAGAATATTTTCTTAACTAAACTATTAGCGGTCTAATTTGTATATATGGGCCCACGTGTTGGGTTTATTTAAATGCTTTAAAACGACCACAAGAAAAACTATAATATTATTCACAGGATGTCGCTCATGATAAAAAGTGAGCACTGCCCAATTTAGTGTGTGGCCTCCCGAGCTGACAATTGTTGTGGAGAAAAGTTCCAAAAAACCCTAGCTCGACTTTGTTTATTCGTTGGAAATTGATAATAAAACAGTAGAGCCTGGCATTTTTCTTGACAGTTATTGCTACTAACTCGTGCCGTCATCAAAGAAACATTTTTTGGTGTGGAGATTTTGAAAATTTTGGGGTTTGATCAATATTTGTGTACCCAGGGTACATGCTGAGCGTGATAACTTTGACGTCCACTATGACTGACGTTTTTGTTGTCACATGTACTTGTGACGTCAGTGAAAAGCTGCACGTGGATACCTTTACTCAATGAACCAGTTTAATGGAGGATTTGAGAAAATCATGTAGTACAGATGGTGCGAAAAGGTTGTACCACACCTACTAAATGTACTCGGTTCGCTTATATCTCATTTTGTAAAAACACGGAGGTCCCAACGTATGCTTCAAGTGCACACTTGTCGTGTCTTTCAGATTCTTCACGATCGTCACGCTATGATGAGACTACGCATATTGATAGTTATGTTAAAGACTAATTTGAATGGAAAGCAAAAGTCGGAAACCCACATTTTAGAATCTTGACTTTGGTCACGTCGATTTGCTGTTGACGGGTTAGGCTCATGGTATGAAACTTTCATATGAAATCAAAATTCAGTTAAACTGTTACAATTTACTATTATTTGCATACCAACATACTGCTGACGGAAATTATGATACACATGTCATAACTTCTTATGATACACTTGTCATAACTTCTTGACTGGGTTTCAAACTGTTTAATCATCGTTCACCCGTTCTTTATGTTTAGCAGAAGATTGACAACCTGTTTGTTCCTTAGATGGCTCGGTGTATACTTGCATCAATTAACGTCAAGGTAAACATTAAGAGAAAGTTAATTAAACTTGCTCTCGGTAAGATAAATTAGTGCACGATATCTTACCAGATTTGTCTCAGTTTATAGCCACCTAAAACCTTTTTCGGTTAAAAGCTATTTCTAATGGCCCTTTTAAGCCCATAGACAAAAATATAGGCTAGCTTTAGGCATTTGTCATTACAAAATAACCTCGATCATATCGCTGAAATTTCGTCTTCCTTAAACCGCTACTATTCTTACATTGCAGCGAGTCATGATATCGAAATCCCTAATTGCTTATTAACATTCTCATTATGTTTTGAGAGTATATGAAGTCATTCGTATTCTACCGTTCTCCTATAAAATCTTCAGAAGAAGTTAGCATTTAAGTAAAATACGTAAGTATGTGAGCAGAAATGTCAATGTCCAAATGTTCGTTAAGACTATCGCTCTAAACGTAATAAACGGCTATCCCACATCTTCAAAATATTTATCATTTATTATGAAACTGTTGACGAAAGATGTTGTTCACTGTTCAAAGCTACTGATTCAAGTTTTCCTGTAATTACAGATTAATCTCTATCTTAGAGGGGTGTTGAAGATACTAAAAAGCTAATGATTGAGTGTCCTCAGTCATCCAATAGAGCTACCATTAAGCCAGAAACAAATCAAAAAGTGATTTTACGAGTCCAACTAGGCTATTCCCCTGTTAAATGTCTGTGGTATCGGACACTACGGTATGATAGGATTTGAAAACCCTAAGTCCAGTATTTTGATTTATTTCTAACTTCATACTAAAAAGTTGTTTCAAAACCACTATTCAAGTTTTTATGCAAAGAGCATTCTATCTACCCATTAGTTTTGGTATTCTTTAATATTGTTCCACCTTTACGACCTTTCACACAATAATTAACAAATGTCTTCTTTGCGAAAAGGGGAATTGTATGATAGGGCCCATTGCTGATGAATGAGTTCATGGCATCTTTTACAAAAGTTAATGCATCATCCTGGTAATTTAGTTTTAGAAGTATTATGCTACGTGTTCGTCCAACCTTTTTTAGACCTTCACTTTGTCCTTCTCTTATTAATGATTTACTTTATCTGCAGACAAAGACAATATTTTTGAATCTCTGAGGAAGAGATGTGCATCATCCAGTTTTTATGGTTAATAATAAGGACATGTGTCGTTTAAATTTGGTTCACGGGTGGAAATCGAATTAAATCAATGTAAGGGCCCGTAAAAAGAGACGGTTGTAGGAAGAATCGGAAGATCCCCTAGACTAATGACTTCTGCACAGAACATGTCTCAGACATAAATATAATTCCACTTTGCAAAACACCCCGTTTTATATCCGAGATTTCTTGATAAATCATGTATGTTAAACGAAAACTCCCAGTAAACAGTTTCGTACCCTCGTAACGGCGTTTACATTCAAAATTCAATCACATAGTACGATTTCTTTCTCGGGTTTGATTTGAATGAATTTGAAAAGGCAACCCTCTCCCTGGAAAAAAAAAACCTAGTAACGAGCTTGCATTCACTAGTTTCAGCATCTTTTTCATCATCAACTGAATACAACTCATGTAATTTTTTAGTTTGCTTATTTGTTGCCTTTAATAGCACTTGTTTGGGGTCTGCTAAGACAAGTGTAACCTATTCAGATAGGCCCCTGCGTGTTCTGTTCAGACATATACTTAATAGCGCACTTAGGGCAACAAAAGTGAGGGGGTATAGAGCAAATATTGGCACTTGTACCGACGGAATGTAGCAATGTATAGACATCCCGCAAAGTCCCTTGACACTATTCAACACAGGTGAAAACACGACGAAAACATTAATTGAAACCACTTTTGAACAATGAGTAGCAAACATTGTATGACTAAGACTAAAAGCTTGGAATTAGACGACACAACTACACGTTGTATGGACTAAGATGTCATTCTCTGTAGATTAAGAAAATCCTTAAATATTGCAGTATGAGCAAATATTGCGCATGAAATTCATAAGCTTTCCACAACTTCCTTATATTAATGTTGTCACTAATACATAAGGTACTTATAAATCTTTAACGTTTGCACTCGACGACAAAGGTTTCATTCATGAATGGATACGTTTGGCTTCCACAAGCGATATAGGCTACTCCAACAAGTTGGCTTCAGGACTAAAGTGCTTCTTCAATGTGTACGTTTTGTAAATTGTAGGCCGTGGCATCGTAGAAATTTTGTAGGAATTTTCATAGGGTAAGTCTCTAATATTTAGTCAACTATCTCAACTCTCTCCTTTGTTGGTTTCAAAAGTAAATTTGGTCCTTATGTAGCTATCTTTACATATGACTGAATAATGAGATCACTAAATTTATTTCTGCCATGATTCTTATGATTATGGAAACACGAAGGTATCAATTTGGCTTCCAACGAGACAGGGTCAATAAAAATTTGATACAACTGAATAATTGCAGCGATGCTATCATGTGGAATATTTGCAGTCAGACGTTATGGGAAAAGTTTTTTCGCTAGTTGCATTGGTTAGCGGTCACGTTGTATAGGACACTTCTTTGTGAACTATCAACTACAAAATTGAACCCACATCATTTCAAGATAAATTAGGTAAATTCAAACACAAAGTAGGCATTATTACCGAATATTAATGCATTTCAATATGCCTGTCTTTCGCAGAGGCAACTTGCTGCTTTATCAACGACCTCCCTGGAATGTTTCTTCTCTGGAATGTGACTCCTAGCCTCCATCAGTAAACAATTAACAAGAGAAAACCAAGATAATGCGGATAACCCAGGTCGAAAACAGGGATAACATCAGGCACGTTGTGGCTGATTTGGAGTAGTTTCAATAATTAACACTTGTTTTTGCAAAATTTACAGGTTAAAAGGATCATATAAGATGTCGACTGCTGACAGCTCCAGAGACAAATCAACACGCCGTTAGCTTTTAATCAATTTTCATCTTCAATTTCCCGTCCAGCAGTCTCTGCGGGTTACTTCTTACTCAGTTTCACTAACGCTCTACTCTAGAATTATTTAACTGATTCACGTGACTTGTACAGGTTATCGCCCCATAAATGTAAGCATTATAACTTCAACCTTTTGATACTCTGACCCTCTTTCCACATCGAAGGTGGGTACCTTGAATATTTCACGAACTGAATTTCAGATGGGGTAATCAGGGCTGCAAATTAATTCCCTTCAAAAGTATACTAAACCATGATGCTTATAATATATACGTCTTTTAAGTTCAAACATCGATAAATAAAATAAAAACTGAAACTCCTAAAGTAGCACTCTAATTTACATTTAGGGAAAGGGGAGAAGTAAAGCAGAAAAGATAAAGCACAAGACTTTAAGAAAATTAGACAATTACACATTAAGACGATTTCAATTAAAAGTTGTTTCTGCAGCCTCCTGATAAGTCTACACAATATTAATAATTTCGTCCTTACACAAAATTCGAACAAGGTCAGAAATAAGTTCCACATAAAACTAAATATGAAACTGATATCTTCTCCATATCTGCTGGTTCAAATTGGTCATGGCACATCTGAAAATGCATTGATATACCATATATTGATAAACCAACATGGTATACTCTCTAGTTGTATTCTTGAGTACCCTCTCAGGTGTATACTTGAAAATTTAGCTGTTATGTATTAACTTAATTATTGCTAGAGTATTGAAAAGCACTCTATCCTGCATGTGTTTTTCAGTGAAATTCAAGGCCCAAAACGGCCCCGAAATGGATTCATTGTCAAACATTCATGTAGACCGTATCCTGATTGTTAGATTGTTTACTGTGTAATGTATTAGACGAGTGAAGCAATTTAGGAAGGTAAAACTGGTGACAGACTTACAATAATTGTGTTGTCTGGAGCAAGTAATAGATTTAATTAGTGGTATGAAATTTTCCCGAAGTGAAGGGAACAAGACTTGTTGATTCCGAAGCAAAGCAGCTTCAGATTTTTCTTACATTTTAAATGTATGAGAACTGTTATATGCATGATAATGTTGATTCAACGACTTGTACGCAGGCACAAAACGTGTTGTGTCTTCGAAAGACGGCCTACCAGATACCTAATATTAAGTCAATAATTTAAAACTTCTCAGCATCAGTGTGAAATGCCATGCTAAACAAGCAGTTTTGGTCTCCTAGAAAATATCAAAGTGGTTAGACCCGGAATTTGATCCGGGAACTCTACCATGAATTTAACCACCAAGAAAACTCCACCCACACAATCTAAATATCTCTCTGCTAACTTTTATCAATTCATACTATGCTTAAAAGACCACACAGAACTTGATTTGCGTATATGGCATGAATATTTATCAAACTGTAATAAATACTATATGTGGACTAAATTTGAAATCAAAAATACTTTTTAAAGAATCTGATTTAGGCACTTTAAGTCATATCAGGCTTGATATGACCCTACAAAAGTTAAATTGTCATGTTAACGTACTTGTATATGGTATTTATACGACTTGATACTGCCAAATAAAGATTTGTAGCTAGATATATCGAGGTATAAAACCATGTACGGATTTTACATAACGACGCATATCTTGATGTAGATGTTGACTGAGACAAAAGTATAGGAACTTTCAGAAAGATGGCATGAGATTGATTAGTTTTTGATTACTTTTTGAAGTTGTGTAACGAAAGGTTTAATAGGAAAAAAATGGCAGATAGTCTTCCGAGGCCATTTTCACATGGCACACAGCGTCCCTGTTGTGACTGCCAGTCACCTACAATGATGTGAAGTCATCAACAGTGATGTGAGGTTCTGATTGATCCACGTGTGTGCGCTAGTGTTGGTGAACCTTTGCTTGTATACTTCCTGAACGCAGTATAATGTGCCTACATGCTAAGTGAGAGATTCGTCAGTTTTACTTCTCTCCGTTTAAAGGTTTAACAATTAGACTTTCGATGAGCTTAAATGAACTTTTACTTCCATCATCATGAAAAACGATATGGACCTTTAAATTCAATGGTTTCCTTCTTGGAATATAGTGTTTATAAGGTTTACACAGTATGACTTGAGGTGACTCTAAATGACTCTAGGAAAATCAAGAGGCTTCCCGAACATAATATGGCCCATTTCCACGCTCACTGAGAAATCCATCAAGAGTAAAGTTCATAGAATTTTATTTTTTTAGATTTTGAGCTTTTTACTTCTAGTGACCTTATGTGACCTCTGAATGTTATTTAAATCCAGTTTATGTGCTCAATGTATGGCATAAATATACTAAATATGAGATTCCTTATTGTTCGTCTTTTTTGAGATATCGTTTTAACAGCAGTTTACAAAGTAGTCTTTGCTCTGGTGAATTCAGATCAACTGTGACCTCCATAAAATAACAGGAACTTTCCTAATGTCAAATCTACATACTAAGTATGGAAACTACCCATAACTGCTATCCGGAGATATTGCGTTTACAAGCATTTACATTTAGGGTAGCACACCTCCAATTATTCCTCCTTGACTTACACACTAATTCGGGCTCGTTTCGTGGCCCCTGGACCATAGTAGAAGTTTTCAACGGGCACAAGCTACCCCTCATATGAAAGCTGACCAATAGGCCTTTCACAAAGATTCCAAATTTGTGTACCATGACCGTTGAGATTTTGCACTAGAAGGGCCTGTTTAATACAGTTGTGGTTCCTGTTTTATCACTCATTCAAAATGCCGTTTTGCATCGCGGAAGGATATATTGCAAAAAGTGCCTGAAATATCTTTATTTTTTTTTATTTTTGCAGAATGAATTCTTCAACTACTTTCCTACCACATACACATCACAAATTGAACACATCGCTTCACGAACATGGCCTAATCTGTCCCCCAAAAGTTTTTTCTAGGGTGTTAAATTCGTAGGGTAACCTCCTCCGCGGGGATTCCCCTTCAATTAGTGGTGTGCCACCTTAGTTAAAGAATTTTGCGGTCTTCGGGGGAGGTCACCGGCCATATGAGGTTATCGGAGGTCAAATTTTAACATCTTTTAAGTTATGGTTTATCTTATGTACTATAAAAAGTATTGTCAATGTCCTACCGACGCACAACATCGCCCGGAGCTGACCGGCACCGTTCGTCACCGTCCTGTACCGCCCGCGACCGCCTAGGCTGAAACAACTTAATATGTACTATTTTTTGGGGAAGGATCATAGAGAGAAAGGGTTGGTTTATCGTGTGTTGAGTGTAAAGTTCAATTCAGAGAAAACTTTGCGCAACTAGTTTTCATTCAATTGTACATTAATATGTTTTAGGTATAAAATAAAAAAGCATAGTATGAAAACTTTTTGCACAACAGTTGCGCTCAACGATATAAGTTATTTCAGTGCCAATAAGCTACTTTCAGGACTTCATGCACACGCTGTCACTTGTTTTAATTTTGTTTTGAATGGACATTAGCTACAATTTGCAAGTGAGAGTGAATCCCTCCGTAGTACACCATTTTAAAAGATTAATCTACCCAAAGTAAGTGAACAACTTTTGTGTGCTCTTTGAAGCAGGTTACAAGTGTACATGCATGGTGTAGGCTATATCACTGTACATTCTTATATAGATGATCATGATTCATACGAAAAATGCTTAGTTGATAGCAAGCCGGAAAACAAACCTGCCCGAAAAAGAATCCCATTATACATTGAAATTAAAAAGGAAGTATTAGAATGCAATAACTAAAGCCTAATGCTGTGGAATCTGATGACACTATTTTTAAATAATCAGATTTTTGTAGACTTTTGCTTAATCGAATGCATGAGCAGCAGGAAGCCTTACCGCAAAACACAGCCAATTTATTTCCATAATTAATATGCCTAGCGTTGCATTTTATCACAATGGAGACCTCTGTAATATTGCAGGATTGTATCAATGGGAATTGAAGGCTTCTGAAAAATGCAGCCTTGAAACCTAAATGCAATAAGTTGAATGTGTGATTTATTCATTACTGTTTTCATCATACAAGAAGGCTGTTTTTCTTGTTTCAGTCACTTAGCTTTTACCACCTGGTCTCACTGTCTCCTTTCAGAATAATGTAAATACAACTGGCATGAATTGACTAAGTTATGTACCCACGACGACTTATCTTCCCTGGAAAGAGACAGCATCAATTTCTTATCGTATTTACCTTACAGTGGCTGTTATCTTTTTATAAATATAAGACACGATATAATGGATATGCATTGAAATTCTGAATTCTCACTGAACTTTTGCACTGTGAACTAGCTTTTGCCTTGTTTCAGGCAGAGTTGTAGACGTGAGTGATGCCAGTTTGACTCAGTGGCGTACGCAGGATTTCTCTCAAGGATGGGAGGGGGTCATGCAGCATGTTGAGTGATCGCCGGCCTTCGGGGAGGGGTCTGAAGGGGTGCCCCCTCCCCCCTTTGAAAATTGTTTGAAAAATAAGGCGGCCTTACATGCAATCTGGTGCCACTTATGCTACCTTTTGAAGTAAAATTTATGTTTCAAAATTACGAATTTTAGGATCTAAAGACAAAACAAAAATTTGCATCCGTGAGGGGGGCATGGCCCAATGCCCCTCCCCCTGTGTACGCCACTGGTTAGACTCTTGTGGACTAGAGTCGTTGTGTTGCGACTTTACTTGCAAATACTAGCAAAGACTTGTTACTTGACTTTGACTTGCGAAAAATGACGTTTGACTTGCCAACAATGACTTGTTGCGAACACGCAAGAAATAAGCTCGTAGAGCGACCTTTAGAACTGAATATCCACGCATCACCAAAAATAACAAAATCGTGCTTCGGTCACCAGTCCTTGATTCTGGACTAAGGATAGGATAAATAGGGACTTAGGTAGGATAAAGTGTATGAAATGGCTTGGTAAGCAACTGCCTAGGGGCATTGCATTTCCATTCCCCCAGCCCCATTGAACGTGTGTTCAGTCATGGAGGAATCATCATAAATCACCACATGATAAATTAAGTGACCATACGCTATCTAATTTAATATATTTGATATGCAACAATTTCTCATGTAAAATAGGTTCTTTCCGACAAAACAAACCTCGCTTCAAAGCTACTGCACCCAGCTACACTATACAGGTCTGTGGTCTGTTTAATGCTCATTCAGTGTCATTTGCTTAAATGCAAGCTTAAATGCATCACTCTAATGCCCACTTTTTAGAGTACAGCTGAGATTTCCGTGGCTTCGCCCCCTGGCCCAAATTGAACACTGCCTCTTGGCTCTTCCAGTTGTAATATTATTGGAACCTTCCATAATATCACGTAGGCAAGGAGATTGAGGCACGTGCTTCAAGAAAATACTTTAGTGAGGACTCAGAATACGCAAACTCCAAAACTGTAGACGATAAATAGTTGTAATGCCTGTCTTTACTTGTGAATGGTGAAGTTTGTTTTGAACTTTTTTAATAGTTCTAAATAATGTGTTATTCCCACTTTAAAACAGATTGTTGTAGGTTTCTCCAAAAGACAATGATAGCCCAAAATGTGTAACCGTGTAAAACATTTATACAACTTATTTTGTTGCTACCGTATCCTTCTCCAATCGTGAATCCACTTCAAGTGACAACAAACAGAAATTTATAATTAGCTTGCTTCCGTGTTCAATGGCAAAAGTTGCAGAATTCATTGCAAAAGTATCTTTGAAGTGTATTTGCAATAACACATACGTCGTGGATATAAGAATACTATACTCTCCCTGTATGGTGATTAGTGTGTAATGTGTGGAAAGCTGTTAAGGTTATTTCATTACTGTTTGTTTTCAGAGCTGCTTAATTAATACATATTTCAATGACTTTGAGAGAATAATAACTTGCACGTATCTTCGGCTATTTAAAGATATGACCGGCATACCCAAACAAGTAATCCCAGGGAGAGAGGGTTTAAGGTGACATAATTACAGATAGAAATGACATCTTAGTCAATATTTGCTCGAAGTCAACAGATCAAACTTTACTTAAATAATACTGATGAAAGATTTTCCAATAAAGCAGAACTGAACAAATTGAAGGAAACATGAATCTTAGCCGTATCCTCATTTCGATGCTTGGGGCTGTAAATTACATACTGCTATAATGAGGAATGGCAGCTTAAAGATAGTGTCTTCTGCAAATCGCAGTGTGTGCTCAGAGAAACTTAGGGCGTTTGAGTAATAAAAGAAGAAACGTTGTATTATTTGCGAAGTTTGATGTCTGCACTTTATACATTTTATGTTTGCAATCATCCTTTTCTAACAATGTCTGTATATATGTTTTTATTTTTTAATGTTGGTTGAAAGGAATTCTCCGTTTTTCGAATGAGCAATAAACTGTCTATCTGTCCATCCATCCATCCATCCATCCATCCATCCATCCATCCATCCATCCATCCATCCATCCATCCATCCAT
>WURT03075559.1:2588-13255 GCA_009936505.3 Holothuria glaberrima | reverse complement strand
GATATAGTGTCTACAAGCCACTTACAAGGTTTTCGCAGTTTAACCTCCAGTGACCTCAAATGACCTTTGACCTCCACAAAAACAATAGGGTTATTTTTCTCAACATGACGAATCTATATACCAAATATGAAAAGTGTTGATAATTCCTATCTCGAAATATCGTGTTTACAATGTTTTTGCAGTTTAACCTCTGGTGACCTCAAATAACCTTTGACCTCCACCAAAAACAATAGGGTTCTTAACATGACAAATCTATATAAAAAATATGAAAAGTGTCGGTCTTTCCTATATTGAGATATTGTGTTTACAAGGTTTTCGGCTTTTGACCTCTGGTGACCTCAAATGACCTTTGACCTCTATCAAAAACAATAGGGTTCTTCCTCTCAACATCACAAATCTACATACCAAATATGAAAAGTGCCGGTCGTTGCCAACTCAAGATATCGTGTTTACAATGTTTTCGGTCTTTGACCTCTGGTGACCTCAGATGACCTCTGACCTCCACCAAAAACAATAGGGTTCTTTCTCTTAACATGACAAATTTATATACCAAATATGAAAATTGTCGGTCATTGCTACCTTGAGATATCGTGTTTACAAACCATTTCCAAGGTTTTTGCAGTTTAACCTTTGACGACCTCAAATGACCTTTGACCTTCACCAAAAACAATAGGGTTCTTTTTCTCAACATGACAAATCTACATACCAAATATGAAAAGTGCTGGTCATTGCTACCTTGAGATATCGTGTTTACAAGGTTTTTGGTTTTTGACCTCTGGTGACCTCAGATGACCTCTGACCTCCACCAAAAACAATAGGGTTCTTTCTCTCAACATGACAAATCTACATACCAATTATGAAAAGTGTTGGTCATTGCTATCTTGAGATATCTTGTTTGCAAGCTAGGCATCACATACACACACATACATACACACACACATGACATCACCATCGCATAGATTCCTTGCCTGCCTTCGGCAAGGAATCAAGAACAAATATCTACAGCACCTCCAGCTGCTATGTCAACCACACCAATTTCTTTTCTTTTCATCTAATGAAGCATATATATATCTTTACTCAAAACAAAAATGATAAGGCTTGATGTCCTAACTTTCCTTTATACTTTGGGGTAAAACATATCCATTACAGTATGAAAATAAATATAAACCTGACATTCAGCAAAAGTACCGAATGACTTGCAAGACTCTTTTAAAGTTTTAAGACTTCGTCATTATAATATCAAACCAATTCCCAGTCAAACTTGGGGAGTATACACAATTTCTTGTAATATAATGCTTTGTATTCTTACCCCTTCTGAAGTGAAACTTTAACGCGGATATCGACATAAAGAATATAACAGATGCATTTCACAAGCAAGACTTGGAAAGTGCCATATCTGGCAATTTGGGAGGCATTTATTTGCTGATTTTTTTTGTACATGATGTGCTAACTGATGGTGGTGCAGACTCTGCTGCATTCAGTAGCATTTCAACAGTCATCACCCTAAAGTTCATTTTTCGTGTGGGAATATTAAAAGTACCAGTTAGTGACTGCTCTTTGATTGACATCAAAGTTATCAAAATTCAAATGATGCAGAGTAACTCACATTCTAAAAAAATGCAGAGAGAGTGCTCAGATTACACATTATATAGCCTTGTATGCTCAACAGGACATGGCCTGAAGTGATAAAATAGGTTTGTGTCTGCACAAGGAGGAGCTTTTACAGTAATGGGAGGAGCTACAAGTTGCTTAGTTGGAAGTAGTGGAACTTAAAGGTACTTAACCAGCTGAATTGAACCCAGTGATAAATGTAGATCACAAACCTGAGAGCACCGCTGCAAAAAGCTGGACGCAAAGATGCGTTGCATCCGTGAAAATCATGTCGCAGAAAGAAATTTTCATCCTATAGTCCCACATTAAATAGAGTAGCTATAAACTCCATTCTTTATCGTCACATCACGAAATCTGTTACTAGCGAATCTTCAGATATTGGATGAAAAGTTTTGACTTGAATGCAGCTTTTTGCAGAAAACTACCATCGTACCACATTTAATATCTGTACAGATACCGTATAGTACCAAACGAATGCAATTTCACGTGCTTTCTTTCAGCTATATGTTACAGTACATCGTATATACCAATTGTATCTACTATGCTGTGGCATAGGCGTTTACTAATACATGCGACGCGAAATTCCGACACTTTCGTGTTCTTCGATCTCTACAACGCCGCAATCAGTGCGAAAGCCAGATAACGGCCGGGCTGCTACAATACGTACTGTGGGATATGCAATTCCAATCCTGTCTTTGGTAGACTGCGTGATAATTAAGGGGGATATTTTCCTGTTACAGTGTAAACGGTTAAGTATTTTTGCTGAATGGCAATATTGATATTATAATGTCAGTTAAGTCATAACTCTTCTAGATGGTGAAAAGTTATGTGATACGTAATATTGTCAGCTCAACTTTTTCTAATCATTACTTGAGGCTTAATTTGGGTATGGTCACTGCTACGTTTCCTACAGTAGCTACCAAACTCATAGCCATTACAAAATACGCTGTTCTCCGTCACATAGATAAAGCTGGTGTATACATGTACACGCGACGCACGTGGTTGGTACGGAAGTGAAAGTACGTTCTTGTTGCATGTTCATTGGTCAGGGTTCGGATTTTTTTCCTTTCATCTTTTCATACATTCATTACTCATTGTTTTTCAGTATACAACAGACTCGTATGTGTTTGTTATTTCAGTTTTTGTCATTCACGCTAAGATCACGCAGTTAGTTTCCAAGCCACCTCATTCCATACAAAAGGAGCGGTATCTGCACTGTATATCATCATACTGTAGTCTTTCACATTCTAGCTGTGTGCCATGTTTGCATCGAACGCCCGCCCAGCTGTTCTGTACAGTCTGTAGTACTGTGTCCATATATAATGCGTCGTGCCAGTCGGTGCCCGTGTCCTCGCAGTAAATAGCAGTGGTGTCGAAGTTAAGCCTGTTTCACAGGTTACCGTGTTTGGGGTTCACGGATTAAAATGTCCCCAATGATACCGCACCCAATAACATGAAAAGACAGACTGCTAACGACGGTTACAGGATCCCCTAGAATCGGTAGTAGGGGTGGGGTCGGGAATTACCTACGCCATGTTTAACAGCCGTTAAATACAATTCACAGACTGGTCTTTCAAGCTAGAAATTTGGGTGTTCAAAGAATGTGCGCCCTTGAAATTTTGCAAGTTTTGCAGCAGTGCCTGAGAGCATGAAGGATGCATAAGCTCAACTACAATTTCACTCACACACCGAACCTGTAATACAGTTTTATGAGGGATCTAAATCAAAGAGACTGAAACCTCATATAGAGCAGCCATGTACACTTTGAGTAGGATGCATTTTGATATGTTACATGCCCAGTTATGATCAAGCACCTTCAGTGCTACAGATGTCAATGGTCACAACTGGGTCAGTTCAGATCAGCCTGGTCATTTTGTACTAACCAGTTTGAGACAATTTCTTTACTGTTTGTGGGCATAATACTTTAGGTAACTTAACTGACCCCAAACAAAGTGCTCTTTATACCCCCATTTGTAAGGTCCATCAACTCAATGAATTGAAGTCAATGGCAAAACATTAGATCACAAAAATCCAAAATTTTTAAATGCATGGGAAAGCTGTGGCATGGATTGCACCATTTGATCTCTTGTAACCCCAAAGACATTTATCACCAACACAAAGGACATTTATGATGACCCACCATCTATTTAACACTATGGCCAAACTAATGCAATTCACTCAAAATCCCTACTGATAGGAGTGCTTACACATGTTTTCACTGTCTGACCTCTCTGTGACCCCAGATGACCTTTGACCTACTTCCAAACTGCAAGTATGATGACCTGTCATCTACTGAACATTCTGGCCAAATTTGATAAGATTTAGACATAACCATGCAATTAGGAGTTGAAGGCTTCTGCATGATTTCATTGTTTGAGTTCTCTATTACCCCAAATGACCTTTGAACTCTTTCCTATTACCATAACTATCAAGCTCCTGATATGTGTACTATCCTTACCAACTTTGAGAAGAAACAGTCAAAGAACTTGCAGACAGCAGCCTTTTGAGCATTGTTGACAGACAGACAGACATATGAACAGACACGTGCACATTGCCATGACAATTGCTCAACTTGCTGAGCTAATAATCATACCTCTTTTGTTCTGGATTCATTACAAGCAATCAGTTGTGCATTCTGTTCTTCCAAATCCCTCAGATGAAGTTGACATTTCCGTAGATTGGCTTTTAATATGTAGTCTTCTTTCTCACTTGTCATATTTCCATTAAATTTCCTCACCATTGACCTTTAAAGATTTCATACAAATGCTTAAAAAACTGGTTATTGGATCACATTAATCAGTAGGCCTACCACATGAAATGACTCACTTTTGGAATTTCTGATTTTTCCTTCTGTACTTTAGCTATGCAAAAATCATTATGTGGAATGTTGCACTGTGTCTGTATTTCTTTTTGTTGATCCTTTATAAATTATCTGTTAGCTACTTACCAGCTATTTTCTAGTTTGGCTTTTAATGTGGGCATTTTCATATTAGTAAATAGCTACGTCCATATAAACAGCTCAGGGCATGTCACTATTGCAACTGTCCTTGGAACAAAAGTTAAACAAGCAAAGTTTTAAATAACACATACCTCATGGGTCCCTCTTTCCATGTCACAAATCTGCATATGTAGCTCATGTTTATTCATAATACAAGTGCAAAAACAGTAATTGTCTTATAAAATGGTCAATATTAGATGGATTTTGATGGAAATTGTGGTTATTTTTGGCATTTTTAATGCTTTCTACAGTAAATCAAATAAGTACATGTGACATTTATGTGTACAAAGACCTTAAAGAGTCTTTACCATTCTTGATGTAAAATGAAGTGAGAGAGACAATGAACGAAAATGCTTCAAAAAGCTTGCAATGGTAACTGAGAAACTCATCAAATGACAGCACATGGACACAGAGCTTTGAAAAACCTATCTCATTTGTAGTCCAAAATTTATTCTAGTATTCCTTCTTTCTATCTTAACAATCAGTCATGGTGAGGTCCAACCCCTCTCTAAAATTCTTAGCTGGGGTGGGGGAAGAAAACATTCCTGTTTTTTTTTTGCTTGTGTTCTTTGCCTTATTTACAGCTAACTTTAGACTGGACATAAAGAAGTGAGATAAAAACATCTTAGACTGCATTCTTAGTGGCACTCCCACAAATGTTGTACGTATTCTCCTAAAACACATTTTCTTTTTACCTGCATGACATCTTCAGTGGCATTCAAGGCTTGAAGCCAGTAAAAAGAAAAATTATGTCAGTATCTACTGAAGGAGCATGTATTGAACAGAAACAACACTGGCCTAGGAAACGTCACAGGAATGATTATTTTTCAACTGTTTGCTTACTTTTGCAATATCATTAAGATGAGAGTGAAAAAATGTGCAGCTTACTAAAGTATTATTTGTACTTTTCAGTTGAAGAAGACTAAACTGAACACAGCACACTACAAATTTACACAAATGATTTGGAAAGATGATGAAACTATACATAATGATTCTACAAACCTTGACTGTATTGATCCAATGTTGGAAACATCAAATCCTAGCCCTTGCAAGTTTAACTTATCTGCATCTAGTTCTTGTTGAATTGTATCCAGTGCCTGTAAAATAAATGAATGATACATGCAAAGTTGAGGTGCAGTAACAGACCAAGATCATCATAACATGCGGGCCCATAGCCAGACTGAATGGGGAAGGGAGGGGGAAGGATGGAGAAGTGAGGGTGGGGGTAGTGTCCTTAGTAGATTATCATGCATGCATGATGATGACCATGCAAATTTACTGCCATTTGGGCTAAGTGGACTTTGATGCCCCCTTCTGTCATCCCTCTGTATTACCTTTGTTTCCCACCTCAGATTTCCTGGTAATGGCCTGCAGTATAAATACCTTTAGGCATCTGTTCATTAAATCTAAAGAGACCATTCATAATCCTTGTAATGAATATTGTGACACTTTGTCTTACATCAAACACTCAGTGGACAGTACATAACTGCCCAAGGACAGCTGATAGGACTGACATTAATATTGGTTGAGAGTGGATATGCTACGGCCTATCCATCCTGGCTTATTCTGACTGCTTGAAACAGACAACCAAAATTCAGTTACTGATACATTGATACATTACAGATACATTTCACTTTCACTGCATCACTTCATGAGAAAGTTCATCCCAAAATGTTATAGGACCCATTCAATGAATGACGACCCCCCCCCACACCAAAAGTACCCCTTCAGTCTTTTTTTAACTACTGTATAGCTATTTTCATATAAAACTTTTATACATTGTATGAATGTAGGTCAAAGTTATAGTAACATGCTACCAAAAAGTTGTTTTAACTAGGCAGCTACAAAGTGAAATCCCAATTTCTGTTGGAGTTATTTCAATATTTTTCACAGTTCTCAAGATCTATCTCTTCAAATCTTGATGGTTTCTCTTGGCCTATGCAAAAGGAAAAAAAAAAAAAAAGATTTGTAGTTTTGCACAATGTCAGCATTTCTTTTGTTAACCCCATAGGCCTATAACTTATCACTTACCTGATGAGTGGTATTCAAATTTTTAAAAAGACAAGTTGAACTTCCAAAATAAATCCCTCAGTACATACTAATGTTACAACTGTCCTTGAAGGTTGCAAAAAGAAACAGTAACATTCAGTAAGACATGTTTTGTCACTTTTTTGATGTCATACATTTGCATATCTGGCTTATCTTTATTCATGATATGATTGTAACATAGAAATTACTCACTGTAAAATGTTCAATATTTGATGGATTTTGATAGAAATTGCGGCTAAATGCTAGACTTAAAATGCCTTTTACACAAATATCCAAAGATGTTATTTTCATGTCAGCAGACATTTAAAATGTCAAAATGAGGTTTCAAAAACAGGTGGTCCTAAAAGAAAATTATTTGTAGAGCAAATGGAAGTGCATTTGGTTTGATACCCTTAACTGTTTCATCGTCAATGATACAGGATGTATCTATAACTCAACAAGGAGAGCATAATCTTCATAAGATCTTCATACAAAACAACTTTAGTCACCTCTGTTTGCCTCTTCAAATCTTCTTCTCTTCCATAACACAGCTCTCGTCTCCTCTTCAAATACTTCTCAGTCTCCTCAAGCTGAAAAAAGAGGCAAATCAAAGAAATAAATACCAATTACACTTTTTTTTTTGAAAATGTTTTTATGAATACATAACAATCAATAACAAAATAAAATTATGCCAATCCATTCCTCAAGGCAAGTATGAAATTTTGTGGATGGTAGGAAAAGTGTTTACAATAAGTTAGGGGTACTGCAACAAGCCAAAATACAGAGAAATATCAATTATTAGACGGAACGGCTACTGCCTTTTGAAATGATCACATACAATATAAATAGATAACCTATTGTAATCCCAGACATTGCAGATATTTTTTTCCAAGGGGAACTTAGCTGTGTTTGCTCAAAAATGGCTCTCTTAAGTGACTTGCCCCCTTTTTTTTCTAAACATCTGCAAGTGTAACAGATTTTGCATGAACTTGGGGAGGGGAGAGGGTTGGACTGCATCCCCTCTGACCCCCTAGCTCATTTGCCTATGGTTGTGAGTCTTTGTCTACAACTGTTGGTGAATTTTAAATATTGCATATCCTGTCCAGAAACATATCTAACAAATATCCCATTGGAAACTATACACATCCATCTGCAAAGGTCATATCGGATCATGGATGCAGATGACGTCAATAATACTTACTTCCTTTTCATATTCACAAAAGTTCTCCAGACGAGCATTCAGTTTGGCTTCTAACTGGTCTAAATCTTCCATTCTATTGCTAATACTTGTAAACTGGTCCTCCATCTTAAGCTGATTGAGTTGTGATAAGTAATTTTCACGTTTCTCATGCAAATCATTTTCATACTTCCTAACCTATACATAAACAAAAGAAAATATTTGTTTTTGTGCTATGTTAGTAGCTTCACATCCTTCACTCAAGCACATAACTACAAAATTTACAGAGCTGTGACCTCTTTGCAATCACTATATATATTTGACCATGAGGTCTTTCAGAGCTTTCGAGCCATTACATTTCACAGACAGGCAGCCAGAATCATCAAGAGTAATGAAACAATGATATAAAGTTTGAAGTATTTGAAGTCAGATCTATGGCAATTCATTCAATCAAAATGCTGGATTAGCATATAACTCACTCATTGTACTATCAACTTTAAAAAAACAACATAAGACTAAAAAACAAACAAAGTAATGAACAAACAAAAGAAATATATGCATGCAAATGAATAAATAAATCAATCTATCAATCATTTAATATATAAATTAATTTGCATATGAAACAGTACATACAAAACCAGGCCTCACCCTCTAGAATCTCAAAGGCAAGGCCATTTATTCTTGAATCAGTTTGGATTTATGTGGGCATCAAGTAGTTCAGTGATGACATCAAGGCCATTCCTAATTTTGAACAAGAGTACTTACTTGTGTGCTTTGAATAACACTCTCATTTCACAAAAATTTCTTCTACAATATAATGGATAGACTAGAAAATGAGAACAGATGATCCTTTGGATTTTGCAAAAATTTGCTTAAAAAATTTCAAATCTTACTGTACCTCTGAATCAAAATGTGCTTTCACTTCTTGTAACTTCTGACTGATGATTGCCTTCTCTTCAGCATATTTTCTGTGTTTTTCATTAATTTTCCTGTCTATTTTCATGAGTTGCTTTGCTCCATCCTTACACTCCCATGAACTGTGATGGTTTCTGTCAAATGTAAAACTATGCAGATGAACTGCTACATCTCCATCACCTGACTGTTCTGACTCGGTATCTTTAGAATCATCTCTAAAATGTACTTTCTTTTTTGTTTCACTTTTTTTCTTCTTTGACTGTAGGTACTCCATGGGACTGTCATCAACCTTTGTCTCTTCCTCATCACAGTTTTTGTCATCATTGTTGTCACTTTTCCCTGCTCCAGCCTTCCTGTCTTTGTTACAGTCTGTTTCTACTGAGACTGTATTTTCTAGTTCAGTTCTCTCATGTTTCTTGTTGATTAAACCTATGCCTTTCTGATCAATTGTTTGAACCAATGAATCTGCTGATGAGTTGCCCATTCCTCTATTAGAATGTTGTTCTTTGATTTGAAATTTTGACTTTTTTACCCCATTTTCTTATTGCTTGTATGAAAAATACATGGTTGTTATTTGCTGTGACTGTCCTTTTTACCTGTTGAGAAAAAATTAAATGAAAAATTGAGACAAGAGGCATGCATTATTTGTTTTTACAATCCATCTTTTTCAGCTTGTCAGGGTAAATTTAACTTGACCCATACATAAACATATAAAGTTTTATTACACTTTTTGATTCTTAAGCTTGCAGAGGGTGAAAGAAATATATGCAATCACACTTGCAACTTTATGTATAGGTGTGTGTATGTGGGTGAGTGTGTTTGTGTGAATGTATGGGTGTTTGGGATGCTTAGCTTGTAAACAGGATACATCAAGATTGAAATGATGGATTCTTTTCATACTTGATTTATAAATTTATTTTATATTAAGAGAAAATCTATAGTTTTTGATGGAGGTTAAAGGTCATCTGAGAGAACCAGAGGTCAAAACCTAAAATATTGTAAACACAATACCTCAAGGTAAAAGCACAGATAATTTTCATACTTAGAACAGGGTACATACTGGTCGGTTAATGAACCCTATCATTTTTGTTAGAGGGCAAATGTTATCTAATATCACCAGGGGTGAAACTCCAAACACCGAGACAATTGCTTGTAAACACATTATCTCAAGATAGCAATGATGTATGCTTTTCACAGTTGGCATTCAGATTTATCAAATTGAACCCTCTTGTTTTTAGGAAAGGTCAGATATCATTTGATATCACTAGAGGTCAAAAACTAAATGCCTTTGGAACACAATATTTGGAGAATATATTAAGATTTGTAGTCGATTCTTATGCAAGATCTTGAAAATGTAGCTATATGATGTGCTTTGAATATGGAAAATATTACAAATCCTTTTTTTCCTTATGTTGTTTCAAGAATATGCATTGCAGGTCATACTTGCATTTGATTCAAATCACGCCTTCATGCTGCATTAGCATTTAGGAAGCAGTGATCGACCCATGATACTGATCAACTCATGATTACCAGTCCTACTACAGTATACTGACTTGTTAATCTCAGAAATGGCAAACCTTGAGGTTCTCACAAGAAACCCGGCAAATCACAACTCAAACCTGGACATTTTAAAAATAAGTCTCATACGTTACTATGAAAAGTGGAGTTTTCAAAAGTAGAAAAATTTTAATTTTTTCCTCACCTTAAAGTTTAAGATGCCATCTAGGTTTATAGGCCTAGAAAGCTGACATTTTTTTAAAACTGTGAACATTTAGTTGACATACATGTAAAAGCTGTTACACTTGATTTTTCACTGTGATATCTAGCATTTCTCTGTGAGACGATGCTTGAAACTGTGAGACTCCCGGTGAAACTGTGAGGGTTGTTAAGTCTGAATTTATGGTGGCAAGGCAATTTGTCATGGTGGAAATGAGCATG
>WURT03075548.1:0-13255 GCA_009936505.3 Holothuria glaberrima | reverse complement strand
TCCCCCTTCCAATGTTGCGCAGAAAGAGTGACTGTATGCCATGAACTGGATAACTGTGGTCAACATTGAAAGGGGGAACGGGGGTGTCCCAACGAGTTTTGTCCAAGATTGTAGCTAATTGTTCAAAAGTCACGGTGCAACGGTGCAGTTGATATTTACTCCATCGAGACCATTTTACACATGATCAAACTTCTTTAAATTGGAAATCTTAATTTTTGGATGCAATATTTGTATGAAACATGTTTTCTTTTTATGTTAAGTAAAAATACTGACGTGAGTGTCCAGAGCCAAAGAGAGTAACATGAGAAAGAATAGTACAGCCCAAAGCGTCGGAACTGGAAGGAGAGATATTGCTTCCGGGTAAACGATAAATGCCAGACCATAACCTTGGAGATGAGGAAAAAGGTCGATGAGCAAAAACCAAAGATAATAGCAAACACAGGGTAAGAGAAAGTTTTAGCTAAGTTTTGTAAGATGCAATTGTTTTACGAAACCTTGAATACAAACCCAGTGACACACAAATGGAAAGATACCAAAAGTAATCAGATTGTCTTCGTATAGAGCAAAAACCACAGACCGTGAGACCGAAGGTATTCGAGATCGAAGATCCGCGAGACTGAAGGTCTGCGAGATCGAAGGTCCTCGAGACTGAAGGTCTGTGAGATTAAAGGGAAATATTGCGTTTGAAAAAATATAATAAAGTGACACCAACGTAATTCCATTGTGGTCTATTACTCTTCCCAAACATGAATCACAAAATAACTTGCAGCAGATCAACACAAATCTCACGAAATATGGACCAAAAGAAGCAACGATTTTCTCTTTGAACCGGCTCATCATAGAACAATAAGCCTCGCCCACATGCATCGTTCGTACCGCTGCATATTCATTTAGGAAGAGGGTTGCGCGGGGTCAAATTTACACTCTATCATTACGCAATGCCTGCTGACCTCGCTTACCCAAAGCAATTCCCACAACCCTGTCCTTCATGCTCACAACAAGCTATGTGACCACCACAGTTTCCGTACCGTCTGTGCTGTACTATGGGATATTGCAGCCCACCCAGGGAGATTCAGTGCCATCTCCCACACATACTGTGTGCATTACGGTGTGAGACGTAAACAACATGCATGGTGAATAGGGCACTGATTACAGAAAGGAGCGAATGGTACACTATTTATTGAGGAATACTACTTGTACGAAATTTTTTTGACGAGTGGCATCACAGGTTCGTAAAAATTTTCGTTTCCTTATAGGGGCTATAAAACCGTAGTAGCATTTGCTGAAGCACCAATCTCTTTCACATCCTGTTGTTCCGAAAGCGAAACATCCTGCTAAGGCCCAAACGGCCACAATTCGAATAACACTAGCTATAACTTTGTGTACTGTATACCAGGGAAGTTTCGAGACTCCCTTAGAATACTAACTGTAGTTGAATACAGACCGTGTCGTAACAGTTTCTCAGAAGTTTGTTCGTATTTTACGAACATTTTCCACATGTTGTTATAGGCGTTTGTTATTGTCTGACGTAACGTGATAAATTGATTTGATTGGTGCCGGATTTCAAATCAGAGGTGACGAAGGTGTGGTTTTGCATGCATAATTGTTTGGGTGAACAAATTTGTCAGTTGTAACAAAAAGGTTAATTACTTGTTAATTAGTGCTCACCGGCTGGAACTTTTCCCAGTTACCTCTCTTTCATCGAAAGGGACCTGATCGTTTGTCAAACAGGACAGCTTAAATGAAAAGTCCTACAAACGCAATATTTCCCTTTAAATGTCTTCGACACTAAAGGTCCGCGAGATTGAAGATCCTCGAGACTGAAGGTTCGCTAGACCGAAAGTCCGTGAGAATTGCTTAACAAAAATTGTATATCCGTGCTTGTTACATGTAGAAATGAAAACCATTAGCGCTTCCAAAAACAAAAAAGTATGTCCATCTCTGTTTTAATTAATTGTGTTACACTGCAGTTAAGACGCACCGTCATTAAAGCGCCCTCAATCCTATTAGTAAGTCGCCTACCCTAATTTACCTTCGGTCTCGCGAACCCTTTGTTCATTTTCGGCCGCGCCTATCTTCAGTCTTGCGAACCCAAAATTCTTTTCGGTCTAGCGAACCTAAATTTACGTTCGATCACACGCCAATTCATTTCAGGCTTCGCGCTTATGCTTTGACGCAATTTCGTCCTCGTGGACCTTCGATCTCGCGGGAAACCCCCGAACCAGTTGAGGTATCTGAAGTGGTATAAATTAGTTAGTTAGATGAGGTTTTACGGCTCAGTTTGTAACCAATTGGTTTAAGTCGGGCCGTCAATGGCCTTTTTCCAGTTGTGACTCACTGGCTTGTTTTCCCTATTCCATTGCTTATGCTGAGCACCAAGCACAATGGCAGTCTGAAGTGGTATAAAAGACCACAGGTACAGTAGTGTGGTAGATTAATTAAGGCCCACGTAAACATGCATATTTAATACATTACATGGGTGGTGTCAGAAAGGCAGTACTTCCGTCGAGGATGGCTGCCTACTAAGTCGGGATCTACACGGGATATTTTTCTTGCTTATGTTGGCAATTGTCTAAAAGAGGAAGAAAGCTATGATCGTAAAAATTGGTATCTTTTTCCCTTTCTGGAGCCATATTAGTTTCGAGACATATGGCCTGTGTCACTGTCTAAACACTGATTCCCATCCAGCCCTGGTTGAGAAGCTGAAACCTAAATAAGTCTACCATCTGGTGCGTAGCGTGTTGACAATTTTGGCTACCTTCATCCAACTCCCAGAAAATGACCCTTTTTACCAGAATATAGTGAAGATAATGAACCCCTTTTGAGCATTTGGTACATAGGCTTCAAAAACGACGCGGTTTTAGGTCATGCTAATTGACATTTCAATAATAGCACATGGGTAAAAGTACATTACGATCTTGCCCCGACGCTACGGAAGCTCCGCCTCTGAACGAGAGCTTTGAGACCTGCACATGTTTCTGTAAATAATTTCATCTTCTATCACATAGCTGTTTTCTTGTTTTCTGGCACACCCAAAAGTTAAAAAAGTCTCAGGAGGTTTGACCATTTTGTTGAGAAGAATGGGCTGATACGATAAAATTCCTGTTACCCCACCGTGACACAAAAGTCTATCCTTTCACAGTTTGCTGCTTCCCCAAGAATTCTGGTACCCTTCGCATGCGGTATCGTTCTAACATCTGTATTATCGTAAAATTACTAACACAGTTCGATACTCGATACAGAAAACATTTTTGTTTTGCAAAATATTCCATGACGTGTAATGGTATTTTATGATACCGTCCTCTTGCTATTTTCTACTCCAAACCACCGCCTGCCACCCCTGTCTCCATCTTTCTCACATTCCCGTCGAGATGCTTCCCACTTGTTGTGCGAACCCTGGCTCCACCTCTGCAGTAAAATACTATCACGTGAAATGGACCCTCTTTACTTTGTGAAATCCTGGTAGGAAATTCAGACAGACAGATAGACAGACAAACAAACAGATACACGAACGGGCAAGACGGACGAATAAATGTATTTTTGCTTAAATTCTCATACCTTGAGAAACTACCTTTGACACATCTCTGTTAAGTTCGTGGCCGATAAACCCGAGGAAGGAAAATATGACGAACCCAGCAAATAAACTGGTCACTGAATTGGCGATGGAAATTGTCACGCTATCTCTGAAGGGGGAAACAATTTTTGTTAAGAAAATTACAAGTAAAATGTGAAACTAATATTTGTGTTAAAAAGAGCTTAGAGGTCCAAATTTGCATTGAGTAGACGTTGCTCGTGCTTTTTAAAGACCAATTTAAATCAAAGGCTAGGCGTATCGAGCTACTTAAACTGTTTACGAAATGGAGCATGGAGCATTAAAAATTATGAAGTTTGAACTTAAAGTATAGTTTTCCTCATTCGCCTGTAAGTCCACGGTGAGCTTATCTTTGAAATCCAAATGCCATCGTCCTAATAGCTAAAATTCTTCCATCTAAGGATAAGTTAATTTCTAGCACCTATAGGCCTGTATCCGAGGGAGGGGGTCGGGTTTCTGACGAGCCCACCTTAAGGTTTAACTTAAGGACCAGGCAAACACTTGGACTCATTGAGGGCTCCCTGCTGCAATTTATAGCCCCTTAGTTCCTCTTAAGCTACTTTTCCCGAAGGCCGATAGGAACATGCAATATTTGCCCTAAATCTTTACTGCCCAAACAGCTGACGCGGGCCGGGTACGGATCGCGCATTTTCTTAAGTCGGGCAACCAGAAACCACATGACTACGAACAGCGAACTGCTAAAAACAATGTTCTGAGCCACCAGGAAATTTCCAGGTGGTTTACCTCTTTACCGGGACCTGATCCGAAGACCCTTGAATACAAAGCAGTGCACTTAATATTCAAGCCACCTTCAACATTCCAACTCTTGCTGCATTTTCCCCGTTATGTACTACATTGTAGGGGAAATGCTTTCCAAAGTGGTTTAGTTTTCATGAAAATCCGTCTAAAAGCTTAGTCTGAACTTATTGGTTGCATCACAATCATACTTTTCACTGGCTTAAAGGTTAAAGACACAAGAAAGGAACCGATATTGATACAGAAAACTGCTCTAACGGAAGATGTCTACTTTTTCGAATATTAACGATTTTCAAAAACACTTTTCGGTAAAATAAATACTACAAAAAAGAGTTCGTTCTACTGCTGGTTAGCAACTTACATGTAAATGTTGTTTCTAAATGTGTTGAACGAAGACAAGGTGATGACTCCTCCCCAAGAAGCGCCAAGAGAGTAGAAAATCTGGACAGCTGCATTCAGCCAAGACTGTTTAATTAAAGTCAATTACGTCAAAGAGGAATTTGAATTTACTGATATAAAGGGAAATTTAAAGGCAAAACTAACAACTTTGCTGAAAATGGGATTGTCACATTACTTTTTACCTTACGGAAAAACCTTTTGTGTTCACCACTACAAAATCTTATTCTGGACATTGGTCCATGTCAGACTCATGAAGTAATTACAAAGTCCTGTGATGCACAATGGTAGCTGGCTTCTATTTCAAGATGATATATCCGCCAAAACCTGTTATCAAACAAATAAAATGCCCAATTTATGAGCGGGAGGGGGAGCAGTGAAGACTATGTTAATCAAAGGATGTGAATTTCAAGTAATCCCTCAAAGACTCACGAAAGTCATTTTGTAGGTATATTTTTGGCTGTTGTACTAACGCCTATTAAGGCATTATTTGGATGTTGTTGTAATTGAATTGCGGTACGTAATATGCAAAAGTGGTTTATGCACTTTTTGGCATTACATCCTACTGCTGTGCACAATGACATTATGAGCGAAAGAGGAATCACTACAATTCGATAAAAGCTCTCATCAAAAATCTTTAAACACATTGTCTACTTGTAAGCTTTCATATGCGGGGTAGCTTGTACCCATTGGTGGAGATTATTCTGACACCTGGTTGTATGGATCAAGCAAACGGCGCCGAATGCCCCGCGGGAGCGCCAAAGCGCTCCTGGTTGCAAGGGGTCCAGGAGTAGCGCCCTAATGTGGATCCAGGGGGAAAAGTCTCCGGAAACTCTTATTTACAAAATTGTCAGCATTTAAGTGAAGAATTTTACTAATTCTAGAGGACATTAGATGTGCAATAAGCAGACCACAGAAATAATAATTTGACTAGATCTTATGCTGGTGGGGTCGAGTGAAAGCTCCCTTAAAGGGGCCAGGAGGGCAAAGTCCCCCTAAAAATTTTCTCGGTATCAGTATTGGTAATTATCTTTCCAGGTAGCCACACATTGATGCTATTTGCAAAAAGAAAAAATGTCCAAAGGAGTAGGCACTTCTGTAGAACTAGGAATTACCTTCCTAAATATGTCATTTTATCAATTTATAAGACCATCATTCTTCAATACCTGTCTTAAGGTCGGTTCATACTTCAAAATTTTCACCAGATATGGTCATACCTTGCACTGCTGCCCCAGTAGTGTGATGGAAAAGAATTTATCGTTAGGTTTTTCTTTTGACATATTTCTTAAACTGCGGTCGATTTTTCTATCACTGAAAGTGAAGTCAATAACCAAGTAAGGGCTATAAAGTCCGAGTCTGGAGTCGGACTTCATTCCAAAGTCGAGTCGGTTTTTACTGGTCTCGGAATGAGAGGTCCCGGGATCGGAATTTGCCACGAATGGGCTGCAGCTGGACTCGGGCTCGAACCCAGGCTGAGTCCACAAACATGAACTCATAAATTTTTCTTAAGGCTTCACCGTTTTTGGTGCACAGTTTAATACATGAACAGTTTTCACAGTCAACTAAATCACAGGATGGGTAAGCCTATGAAGTTGATCCCCTAAAAATGACGTTTTAAAACTGGTAGTTGAAAAATAGAAACAGTATAAAGCTACAATGTCAAATGGCCGGACTCGGACTTGGCCCGCGTTGGGGAAACTTGAATCGGAATTGGAACTGGAATCGAAGAGTACTGAACTTTCAATTGGACCGAGATGCTAGCCACTGGAATCAGAATTGGCTCTGAATCGGGTAAGGTGGACTCGGATAGTCCGCCCTGTTACTAGGAAGACGGAGACCAAGCAAGACAGGGTCTACCATGTTACTGCGTATATGCATCTACCCTCACCGTTAAGGATAACCCACTAGAAACCTCCAGCATCGCGGTTTCGAGCTGATGGGACGAATCCTACAAAGCAGGTCCATCATTTATCGACCAAACATAACATGTCCTGTTAAGAGTAAAACAATACACGTACTGCGTAGTGTAACCATATACCTACCCTTGGTTTTGTGAGGTATTCCCATCTAGGAGTGATGAAGAATTTAATTCCGTTTGTATGTCCTGGTAACGTCAACCCAAGAACCAGGAAAATGAAGAGCATTATGTATGGAAATATTGCTGTGACGTAAACAACCTGCGAATTAAAACAAAACTCAATTTGTTTTGAAAAAATTCCCTACAGCAGCCGATGTATGCTATAAGACTTAACCGTTCGTACGGGGGTGTACCCTTAAATCAGTGGGATCCTTTTGTGAAGTCACGAAGGTTGAGCAAACACAGGGTCTTATAAGTGAACTACAGGTGTTATCTGGCTACTACGGCATTGCTCGGTAGTGAAGGATACTTTGAAAATGATCTAGGCTAGCTTAGTGTTATATATGCCTGTGCTTCCTGACCCTTAAATCAACAAAGCCCCGGAGGTAAGGACTTCGTGTACCTGTGAAGTGTGCGGTAATGTTACTGCATGCTGTATGGAATTTTCCAACCATGGTCCCCTGCGACACTTTGACCTACGGGACCGCCATAATTTTACAAAACTCATTTTGGAGTGTCTCCAAAACTTTCACTTAATTTCTTATGGAAACCAAGAATGATATTGAGCCTTCGAAATGCAGGAAAATATCTTTGAATGACCATTAGATGGTTGTAATATGAGTATCTGTCATATTTAGTATAGTAAAAAGGAAGTCTTCGGGGGGTTTATATGAAACATCACAATAACTAAATGTCAGAACGATGTGACACAAAAGGTTTATCAAGAGAAACTCCTAAGCTACATAGTATTTAAGGGCAACTTCTTGAAAGTAAACATTCGTACAACAACCAACAGCAACCAAGAAAGATGCCCCCAAAGTGTAAAGGCCTATTGGTATTTCTAATAAACTTGTTCATATAATGGGAATTTATTCTAGTGATCTTGTTGAATCACAGCCATTTATTCAGTTGTGTTGTAATGAAAGCTAGACCATGGAGCTATTTCGGATCCATGGCTAGACAAACAGTTCATAACCTTTTTACCTAAACAGAAAGCATACCATGTAGTATAATCAAAGGCAGAACTTCTTGTAACAAACAACGTCCATATACCTGACTTTTAATGGCGGATGATTGGCTATCAAAATTTTGAAATCCCTTGCATTACCTTTCCTGACGTCTTAATGCCTTTTATGAGGCACAAAAAGACCAAGACCCAAGCAAGAAGCAGGCACAGTGCAATCTCCCAGACAATGCCCCCAGTGTTGTTAATGGATGAAGCTTCATGTCGAACTCTAATACTGTGGTTAAGAAGTGGGCAAAAGAGAAAAAAAGAGACGTTTAGTTAAAAGTGTGTCGTTAGGGGGATTAATCGTTTAACTACTGTACAGAGATCTGTGGATTTGTTTTGTAATGGTTGTCTCAGACTCAATAATAATAGCACGTTATTTTGCAAAGAGGGCGTCAACATCAACGAACGTCATCTTCCAATTAACCTACCAACGTTTTGTATTTCTTTATTTTTCATCCTATTATTTTGACCTTGGATTGATTAGGGTTAACTATTTTGCCCCTAAGGAATATAAAGTTTCAAAATTCAACTGCTCAGGATGTATTTATGGTATGAATGTTTTTAGAGTTTTTTGTACTTATAAAATTGGTAGTAAATTTTGGAGAAAAACAAATCATCACCCTGCAATATGAAGCCATGAAATCACACCTGCTTGCTTCAAGTTCACTTTTGGTAGAAATGTGTCGACTTCAATTGCTAATATCTCGAGAACCGAACATGGAAAATGAATGAAATTTCACAGAATGCCTAGAATATGTTCCTCTTTAACATATCAAACATAAATTTGGGTCTGGACTATTCTTTTAAGATTTTATAGAGAGATTTTAACTTCTCAGAGTCGCACAGTCTGGGTCCAGAGCAAAATACTCATGCGAAACGGCGTTACTGAAGATGATAGACATTGATGATTGTGAAATATAAGTTTGTATTTTCTTTGCAAAATCAAGGAGTCTACATGAGACCCACTTCATGTTTTGGTGCTATATATTGCTTTCCAAAACTGTTTGTTCCCAAGGACCAAACTTGCAAATTTACCTTAAATGAGACGAAATGGCGGCCAGTTTCCCACATATAGCCTGAGTGCAAAATTGAATAAACCATAAATGTTATAAAATAGACCCAAAAGGTGAGTCTGCCTTGCTTTTGGACTTCTTACAATAAATTTGTCAAATAAGTACTACTTAGTAATCAATTTCCTCTGAAAACAGAAAATCTCAAATTCAGGGCGCTGTTCATGGCAGTAAATGAGTATGTTACATGGGAACTAAACAGTAAATTGCATGGAAAACAGGCAATAATTTCTGCTCAATATTCAGGCCTGAATTTTACCAGGCACTTCAACAACCATCATGCAATTTTGGAGACCTCGACCCAATTTTCATGGGGGGTGGGGAGCAGCAGCAACATCATGTGAAGGCAGGAACTCTTTTTAATTAATGACTTTTTGTTGTCTACCGCATAGCTGCAAATAGTGAAACCAGGAAGCCCAAAGGCTTAGTCATTCCTAAGCCCAAAGGCTTAGTCATTCCTTGCCGAAAGGGGGATGCTTTGTTACACAGAGGTTGATCCCGCAAATTAATACTTCTTGACTACATCATTTTTTATGATGTGTTCACAATTTGACCTCTGCTAACCTCACATGACATTTTGACCCACCAAAACTTAAAGAACGAAAGAAAAAAATGAAAAAAAAAACATGTCTTAGAAAAGATTTGTCTGTGCTTCCTTCCTTGTAACGTCATGTTAACAAAGTTCAGCTTTTGACCTCTGGTGACCTCAAATGACTTGTGACTCCACTAAAAACAAAAGGGTTCCTCCTCTCAACATGAAAATCTTTATACTAAGTATGAATAGTTTTTCCCATCTTCATATATCATGTTGATAACGTTTTGTTCTTTACCTTTGGTGACCTCAAATGACCTTTGACCTTCACCAAAAAAGGTTCTTTTTCTTTACATGACAAATCTATCAACAAATTATAAAAAGTGTTTGTAATTGCTATCTAGAGATAACGTGCTTACAAGCCATTTACAAAGTTTTCGCAGTTTAACCTCCGCTAGCATTTGACCACCACCAAAAACAATAGGGCCCTTCTTTCATGACAAATCTATATTCTAAGTATGAAGTGTGTCCATCAATGCTATCTTGAGATATCGGGTTTACAATGTTTTTGGGTTTGACCTCCGGTGACCTCAAATGACCTTTGATCTCCACCAAAACAATAAAGTCCTTCCTCTCAACATGACAAATCTATATCCCAAATATGAATAGTGTCGGTGATTGCTATCTTGAGATATCGTGTTAACAAGCCATTTTCAAGGTTTTTGCAGTTTAACCTCTAGTGACCTCAAATGACCTTGACCTCCAACAAAAGGGTTCCTTCTCTCAACATGACAAATCTATAAATCAAATATGAAAAGTTTCTGTCATTGCTATCTTAGATATCGTGCTAACAAGCCATTTACAAGGTTTTCGCAGTTTAACCTCCGGTGACCTCAAATGACCTTTGATCTCCATCAAAAACAACAGGTATTTTTCTGTTAACATGAAAAATCTATGTATCCAATATGAAAAGTGTCTGTCATTGATATCTTGAAATATCGTGTTTACAAGCCATTTACAAGGTTTTTGCAGTTTAAACTCAGATGACCTCAGATGACCTTTGACCTCCACCAAAGCAATAGGATTCTTCCCCTTAAAATGACAAATCTGTGTACCAAATATGAAAACTGTCGGTCATTGCTATCATGGGAGTGGGCGGCAATCCGTCTTATAAAAATGGGGGGATATATTGTCAGTGAAACTATCTAAGCGGAGCGTCACCATCTGTTGGCGCGGAGCGTAAAAAGAAAATTTTGGTCAAAAATACCCCACAGATCACCGGAAATGGCCCTTTTTAGGGTTTGCAACGTGACTCTGTGACAACAAGTATTTCCTAAAAATAGGTATTGTAAAAAATCTAGAAAAGGGTTAAGTGTCCTGATTTCCGGATCTAGTCAGTGGTACTATCTAAGAGGAGCGCCACGTTCAGTTGGCGCGGAGCGTAGAAAATTTTGGCCAAAAATACCCCCAGATCACTGGAAATGGCCCTTTTCAGGCTTTGCAACGTGATACTAGGACAACTGTCAGAAGTGTACCCTAAAAATAATCATATTGTAAAAAAGTCTAAAAAAGGATAAAGTATGCTAATTTCCGGAAATAGTCAGTGACACTAGTTAAGCGGAGCGCCACGATCAGTTGGCGCGGAGCGTAGAAAATTTTGCCAAAAATACCCCCAGACCACTGGAAATGGCCCTTTCCAGGGTTTTGCAAGGTGATACTATGACAACTGTCAGAAGTATTTCCTAAAAAATAAATAGGTCTATTGTAAAAAGTCTAGAAAAAGGTGAAGTTTTCTGATTTCCGGATCTGCCTTGGTTGATTTCATGGGGGGGGGGGTTAAAGTGTACAGTATCCCCCATCCAATTCCATGGGGGAATATATCCCCGCCGCCCATGATTGCTATCTTTAGATATCCTGTTTACAAGATTTTCGGTTTGACCTTTGGTGACCTCAAATGACCTTTGACCTTCACCAAAAATAATAGGGTTTTCTCTCTCAACATGCCAAATCTATATACGAAATATGAAAAGTGTCAGACATTGCTAATCTAATCTACGGTGACCTCAAATGACCTTTGACCTCAACAATAGGGTTCTCTCAACATGACAAATCTATATGCCAAATATGAAAACTGTCGGTAATTGCTTTCTTGACATATCGTGTTTACAAGGTTTTCGGTTTTTGACCTCTTGTGACCTCAAGTGACCTTTGACCTCCACAAAAAACAACAGGTTTTTCTCTTAACATGGACAATTTAGGTACTAAATATGAAAAGTGTATGTCATTGCTGTCTTGAGATATCGTGTTTACAAGCCATTGACGAGGTTTTCGCAGTTTGAACTCAGATGGCCTCAGATGACCTTTGACCTCCACCAAAAACAAAATGGAAAGTAAGTGTTCTTTTTTTCAACATGACGAATCTGTATACCAAATATGATAAGTATCGGTAATTGCTATCTTGAGATATCTTGTTTAGAAGCTAAGCGTCACATTCACACACACACACATACACACACACATGCCCTCGACGTCCAGACACAGCTAAGGTGCACACATAGCACATCCAACGTCACGTGACATACAGCCGCGCGTGACTTGTCACTGCATTGGCCGAATTTTCGGGCAGCTACGCCAGTTTCGAGCCACGCGTAAGCTGGGAAAGACGTGCGAGAGTGGAGCCCTCGCCGGCTGTCTCGGTACCCGCTAAGGACATGTTTGTGAGTGCACACATGCTCTCGGCGTCCAGACATAACTTAGGCGCACCCATGCCCACACTACAGCCCTCAGCGTCCAGACACAGCTTTGGCGCACACATACACCACTACATCACTATCGCTTAGATTCCTTGCCTGCATTCGGCAAGGAATCAGAAACAGAGGAAAGGCATCACATCATAAATCCAGGGTTTTTCAGATTCCCTGGCCCCTTCCCCCATCTCTACTCTCCTCCCCACGATTTTCTCACCGCAATGCGAATGAGAGGTTAAAGTCTTCACTCAGACTACATGCTTTAACGTTAGCATCGCCGCCGATGGTACTCGCACAATATTGTTCATATCTGCATTGGTAGTCAAAATCGTCTTGGCGATTTTCAACAGTTCTCGAATCAAATCGTTCCATTCTTTCGTGCAACTAAGGCTATTGGCTTTTGAAATATCAGTTATTTAGTCCCTTTTCCGAGATTATCTCTGAGACATGTTTAATTTCTATCTATTTTGGAAGGCTGGGCCAACACTTGTTGTTGAACTAGCCAGATGTTGTCAGATGATGAAATTATTACGCAACCGAGTGTACACGATTGTAATTGGCTTCCCACTACTTTATTGGCTGTGCTGCTGTCCCTCAAATTTGATTACAATGTGGACGATATTAAATATTAACTTACAACATATGCACGTTAGACAGATGGGAACAAACAAAAACGTGAATGTAATATTGTTTCCATAATTATACTGATAATTGCTTATAGTCTTCCCTCAGTTGCAACGAACTTGAAAGATTTTTAACTTTGGTCCACGGTCTAATACCCCTCCTTTCGGAGATATGTTTAAATATACACTCTGTTCACAACCACGGCCTAGAGTCAACTTGCTTGCCATTGCTTTATACATGTCCGGCTGCAGAATGATTGTACTAACAAAAGGTTCTCTTATATTGAGAGGCAAAGGAATGGAATAATTTTCCCAACAACATTAAGAGTGCAGCAACTTTCAATCGTTTGAAAGCTTCAATCAAGGATATTTTATGATATTGTAACGCTGTAAAATAGGCTGTGCGGAGCGCCTCAGGATTATGTGGAGCTCCTGGGATTATGTGGGGCC
>WURT03075538.1:0-13256 GCA_009936505.3 Holothuria glaberrima | reverse complement strand
AGACAGTCTATTGTTAAGGTTAGGGTTAAGGAAGCAAACACAAAGGAAAGAACAATGAGGTCCTCTCCTTGATAGAATAAAAAAAAACCTGCATGTGTATGTGTGTGTATGTGACGCCTAACTTGTAAACACGATATCTCAAAATAGCAATGACTGACACTTTTCATATTTGGTATATAAATTTGTCATGTTCAGAGAAAGAACCCTATTGTTTTTGGTGGAGGTCAAAGGTCATTTGAGGTCGCAGGAGGATAAACTGCGAAAACCTTGAAAATTTCTTGTAAACTCGATATCACCAGATAGAAATGACCGACACTTTTCATAATTGGTATATGAATTTTTCATGTAAAGAGAAAGAACCCTGTTGTTTTTGGTGGAGGACAGAGCTCATCTCAGGTCACCAGAGGTCAAAAGCCGAATACCTTGTAAACACGATATCTCAAGATAGGAAAGACCGACACTTTTTATATTCAGTATATAGATTTGTCATGTTAAGAAGAACAACCGTATTGTTTTTGGTGGAGGTCAAAGGTCATTTGAGGTCACCAGAGGTTAAACTGCGAAAACCTTGTAAACATGACATCTCGAGATAGGAACGATGGACACTTTTCATATTCGGTATATGAATTTTTCATGTTGAGAAGAAGAACCCTATTGTTTTTTGTGGAGGTCAGAGGTCATCTCAGGTCACCATAGGTCAAAAGCCGAATACCTTGTAAACACGATATCTCGAGATAGGAAAGATCGACACCTTTCCTATTTAGTATATAGATTTGTCATGTTAAGAAGAAGAACTCTATTGCTTTTGGTGGAGTTCAAAGGTCATTTGAGGTCACCAGAGGTTAAACAGCAAAAACCTTGTAAACACGATATCTCGAGATAGGAAAGACCGACACTTTTCATATTCAGTATATAGATTTGTCATGTTAAGAAGAACAACCGTATTGTTTTTGGTGGAGGTCAAAAGTCATTTGAGGTCAACAGAGGTTAAACTGCAAAAACCTTGTAAACATGACATCTCGAGATAGGAACGATGGACACTTTTCATATTTGATATATAGATTTGTCATGTTGAGAAGAAGAACCCTATTGTTTTTGTGGAGGTCAGAGGTCATCTCAGGTCACAAGAGGTCAAAAGCCGAATACCTTGTAAACACGATATCTCGAGATAGGAAAGACCGACACCTTTCCTATTTAGTATATAGATTTGTCATGTTAAGAAGAACAACCCTATTGGTTTTGGTGGAGGTCAAAGGTCATTTGAGGTCACCAGAGGTCAAAAGCCAAAAACCTTGTAAACACGATATCTCAAGGCAGGAAGCTTGGATAGATATCATATGTAGTACGTGGATGCATTATAGTGAGAAGATGAACCCTATTGTTTCTGTGGAGGTCAAAGGTCATCTGGGGTCATGGGAGTCAAACACTGAAAACCTTGTAAACAAGATATCTCAAGGTAGGACCATGTTGTCCTTGCTGGAGGTCAAATGTCATCTGGGGTCAAAGTCTGAAAACCTACTCAACATGATTTCTCAATGTAGGAAGCCTGGATAGATTTCATACGTGGTACATGGATGCCTTATTGTTTGAGGAAGAACCCTTTTGTTTTGTGGAGGTCAAAGGACATCTGGGGCCATTAGAGGTTGAAAAGCAAATTTTCCCAAGAATTCCCAAGAAAATCCCAACATTTTCTATAGCAAGGAATCACTAAGCCTTTGGGCTTTCTGGTTATTAATTATCGGTGGCGCCACCAGACTTTGGTGATTGGGGGCACCACCGATGATATCGTAATTTTACAGCAGTGGGGATCCTTCCTTTGTCACTACACAAAGGTGCCGTACTGTGGAAGGGGTGTAAGGGGAGGAGGTGTTCTGGGGAAGGTGTTCCCTCCCTTTTGAGAAATTTTGTTAGTTTAAGGTTGATTAGTTGCAACATGGTGCTATATTTGGGATATTTTCCGAGCTAATCAGTTATGACTGGGAAGATGTTTATAATTTAGTGAATTCTAAGTTTTGGTTAGGTGAAAGAGGAGACTATGCTGTTTTAGAGAAAAATACGTTGTGAACAAACCTTCCTAAAGGCCCCCTCTTTTTGGCTATTGTACTGCCTTCCACTCTGGATAGCTTTTTACGTCAAAATACGAGCGTGGAGTCCACAGAAACATTCTTTGACTATTATCCAAATTCCCCTTTGGTTCATTTTGCATAAAAGGGCATCTAAGGCTGGCAGGTACTTGTATAGGGCTCCCGAAAGCTATGAATCAATTCTATAAAATGGGGGCAATGACATAATGCTTACAGTGGCATAGCCAGGATTTTTCTAACGGGTTGCCATGCAGTACGTCTTGTGATTACCAGCCTGGGGGAGGGGTGCCCCCCTTTGAAAATTTTTGAAAAATTAGGTGTCCTTACATGCAATCTGGTGCCACATATGATACTTTAAGAGTAAAATTTTCTATTAATTTTTGTACGTATATTAGGTACTTAAAAAGTGGCATCAGTGAGGGAGGCCCATGGCCCCGTGAATACGCCACTTAACTTATTGCCTAACATACAAATTATAACACAGAGTATGATGCCGAGCACTTTACAGCTATCGTATTTTTACTAATTGTGAACAAAAATCTAGACGAACAGCATCCAGCAATGGGGAATGGGCAGAAGGGAGAGGTGCAGGAAGGTGATATAAGACCTGCCTGATGGGTATCGCGAAAGGGTTGAATGACTAACAAGCGCCTTTCAGAGTGCTGTTTCATCGTAACCGATAATGGCTGCGGTCGAAGCGTTTTGGTAAAAAATTTCTTAAAAATATATTACGACAAATACCTACATTCAAGTTCCAACCTTCTTCATCATGCTACAAATTAGATTGAAAGATACCATATATATTGATGCAAGGCCCCTGCAGATGGTTGGTTCTGTCTTTTGAAAATGTGATCAGAATAGTACTGGTACCATTTATTATTACCTTCATGATGGTCATGAGATGGAGTACAAACCGTGCGGCATGCGGGCGTAGCGCCCCGAAATTTTTCGTTATATAAGATTTCCATGACAAAACCTGCATTCAGAATCTGCATCGAGACACTTTCAATCGCCGAAAAAACCTTCATGCCTCTCAAAAAGTCAGTCTTTCATCTGGTAATTTGTAAGCAGCTTTGGAGTTGTGCTTCTGTGCTTCTCTGGGAGTTGCTATCGGAAGGTATTGATAAGTAGAACAACATTGTGGTAAGATTTGAAGCGTGCGAAGATTTTGATAGTTTGCGAAAGATTTGAGGAAATTCTGATAGTTTGAGAAACATTTGTGATAGCACATGATTACAATAGATCCATCACTTGGTTGAAAACACAACTCACCCTACTCCCTACAGAAATCTATAGCTTAAACGCCTTTTGGGATCATTTAAAAAATTTCCAAAATTTTCGAATGGGGGGGGCACGCGCCCCCATCTCTCGTGCCGGCGGCTATGTTAGTTATTATGCAGTTTCAATTTTCATCTGGGCAGAAATATTTTTTTTGGGGGGGCATTGCCCCGATATGCCCCCGTGGCTACCGTGACGGGCCCGACAGCTGTAATCACAAAATCACAAAATTGGAATGGGCAAGGGTTAGAAAAATAATTTGTAAACGCCTGGTTAGAGGGATACACCTTCATTGCATAACATTGCATAACTTTTTAGCTGTGATTTTTGTAACATTGCACGCCTTGACTAACTTGTTTGGCCACCGTGTATTCAGAGATGGGTACTATACCTTGAGCAATCTTGTCTTTTCTGTGGCATATTTATTCAAAACTAGTTTAGAGATTAAAGCAAAGAAGTGTGAATGAATATTTATCTTTTAAATGTTTGTAATAACACTTACAGTAAGAAGGGAGATGCAGAGATTAGAGTGATGTGGTGAGTAGTACAGTGTTGTGACCATGAGTGTGAAAACCTTTTTTTATATATTCCATTACTTTTTATTCGAGAAAGATATGCATATATTTTTGGTAGCTTTCAGCTGCGTAATTTAGTGGCATTATACAGGTATTTGTAACTTACAGAAATTGAGTTGTTTTGTTTTTACCTTCCCTCCTATTGCCTTAATTGTTTTGAAACAATTGTATTACGTAAAAAGATATTTTTGGTAATTCAATTTTCACGTGCTATCTGCTAAATGGTATATAGTTTACGAAGTACAGCAAGGTAAAACATATAAACTTGTTACCTGTGATATCTGTCTAGTTCTTTGACACCAAGCGTACAGTAAATGGCCAAGTACTACGTTTTCACAATATTTTTCAATTATTGGTCATGTAAATTAAGATTGCCTGCACGAGAAATTTATAAAACAGGTACCTAGCACTTTCATTGAAAACTTACATAGCACAGCTATATTGCCACACCTCTGCCCAACTAATCCATCAAATGACCCAATGGCAGCCCAACAGCAGCCCAACGTTGCCCAGAAATGAAGAATCTCATATGTTACCCAGCCCAACTGGAACCATAAGCCACCCCAAGAACAGACAGAAGTGGGCCCAAATGGGGCCGATGATCTGATAAAACTTATAGAACAGCCTCCTTTGGTCCCATAAAGTACCCAATTCTAAATTGGGTTGCCCAATTTGGTCCTAACTGGGAGCCCAATTTGGGTCTTAACTGTCCCAAACAAGCATTGTTGCCTCGGAAGGCAACAGTTACTGTGTATAAAGTGAAAGTCAATGTGAACATTTAAAAAATGAGAGGGTTTCACCCCCAATACCGCCTACGAATGTAGGTTTCGGAACATAGAAACGTCAGAACATATAGAGATGTAACCAAATCGGAGAGAGAGGTAGGCCCCGGACATTTTTAAGGCGGTACGTTTTGCCTGTTGCTATGAGAAATATCCTCGAAACACATGGCGGCGATAAACCTTCGGACGTACGCCCACGGGGGTATTGGGAAGCAAGCGCACAAAGCCTATGGTTCCATTGCTTTCAATCATCTTCATTCACAAAAACTTGTCGGGAGTCATGGATATACATAAAACCTCCACAGTCTTCCCCTAAAATTGCTACTTAAATTTGTGTGCAAAAAATACAGGCCATAGCTAACAGTGTGTGCGTTTAAATCGGTCACTAAAAGCTTGCTGTATATAACCTGTTCAATTGGTCTCATTGGTACTTTTGGTAAGCCATTATGCAGAAAGTTTCCCTGTGGTTAATCACAGAGCTATCATGTCAATAGCAAGGGAAACCCATCGAGCCGGTTTTCTTTATCCTCATAGTAACGGTATCAAGAGACTGTTGACAGCTTTATTGTTACTTAACTGTATGTGAGGATTCTGGTAAAAGATCTTCATAATCAAACCGAAGCAGCTCCCTGACCATGGCAAGGAATGCAAACAATTGAGTGTTTTCTTACCTCACAATAACAAATAATCCTGCTCCCAGACCTTGTGGTATCAGAATGATGCTCACAGTTGGGTTACTTATTGTTTTGCTTTCCAGGAAGCACTTAGCAGAGCAGAACATCACTTATCCTGCGGTGCGAACTCTATTTGCTCAACTCGTTAGAGACATGTCTGAACAAGAGATATATCGTAGAGCCTGCTACGTAGTACTGAGGTGTGACGCACTTTGGAAGATTTTCTATTTCCCTCATTAGTTGGTTAATTTTAAAAATTCAAAGGGGTAATTGGGTCTATGTTTGCCAAGAAAAAAAAGTTGAGGAAATAAAAACGGCAAAATTTGTAAAACAAATCATTTTCTTGTTACTTCACAAATCTCCCACTTCATGTGGTTGACCTCAAGTATTAGGAAAAGTAAACATTGCTACTGCTGTAGGAATTTCGGCTTAAAAGTAGGTCACCATAAGGTGGGAGGGACGAAGTCACAACTGGTGGTTCAAAATTTTGTCATGCATCTTCAAAGAGCCTTGGGCAAAATCTTCATTTACATTTCTTTTTTCTGAACTACCGTCAATGGAAAGTGTATGTGGTAGTCTCCTTGTAAAACACCACTCGAAAAGATCACTACAGATTCTTTATAGTTGCACGTCTTATCTATAAGAGGGCTAAGTTGTATTCCAAAGGAATGATTGGAACATACAGGTGGTAGGACAATGATGATACATTATGAGTAATCATTATACGTAAAGAGTTAGTCCCTTATAGCATGGAAATGCGAATCTACTGCACTGTGGTTTTAAACCTTGTAAAATAAAGGTCATTTTAGAGTGACATTTATATCAAGCCAAAGATGACACTTTTAATATAGCATGGATATAGGCTTGGACTCAAATATGGATTCTTCATCTAGAGTAGAGTGCCCATTAGACTTTTTATTTACATGGTCCGGGTACAACTCGGATACTTAATTGGCTTTTCATGAAATATGACAGTTCCGTATAACATTTGATTTACCAAACTTTGATGCCTTTAGATATGTATTACGTTGTTTATTCGTAGTACAAATTTGGATTTTCATGTCACACCTTTGAATGAATGGACATTAAATATTTTACTTTATATGCGTGTTTGTCCTATTTTTGGTTATAAAATGTGAAACATACTGGGTAGCAATTTGAAAGAGTTATAATCTGGTTGCACGAACCGATTGGTACGACTGTCTCAATATGGGGGCGTGATTCCGTAACAAAGCCTTGGAATCTCGTTTCATGTCCCAACATTTGGGGTAGATTATGAATAAATTTTAATATGTTTTTTATTTATTTTATTTTATTTCATTTAAAGTTAGCTACTTGACCTAACATTCCCCTAACTGGGCTTAATGCCCATGATGATCCTTTAATAACTAAGCCATGGACAATTCGTGGGCACCGCAGGAAAGCTGTTCGTACAAGTGATGGTTACCCAGGACCTGTGGCTTACATATAGTTTTGGAGTCTTGCCAATTCTTATAAAGACCCCTGGGTCAAATTCACATTTTATGTCCAATTTCAACGTAAACAAATTGATGCTGGAAATTTTTTTCACTGACTTTACTCTTAAATCCCGATAATTGTTGTGTGAAATACTGATTTCATTTGATCAGACTTTCGTCCTTAGACGTGTATTAATAAGAATTATAGACGGTGTCCAAAAGCCTTCAAATCACAAGTGTTCGTCTATTGTAAATGACATTACAGTAAGATGTAGGATGGCGATTGCCGACGCCCACAATAATGCTTGGTATATACTAAAGGTTACCGGATGAGAGGAATATTGTACTTGCTTTTCAATGATTACAGTTAGATTGGGCGTGGCGGATAACCTTTAAATCGAAGTCAACAGTAATGCAATTGGAGAATCTATTCAGGTGGTTAATGCTAGAAACGTACAAGTACAGGTTGCCGTTGGCGATCATCCTGAGTCAACTTCTAATTCGAAAAATGAGAATTTATGCAGTGATTTGATTCAATCGTTTCTGAGTAGGTTATAGTTGTCACAGACATTGAAGTAAATAAGACCAAGTTCATACGATGTGGACTTAAGCCACTCATCTAGCTGACTGTACGGTAGGAAAGCAGGAGCAAATGATAGAAACATTGCGTCGTTGCTTTTGTCCTAGCCTTGGCTGAGGAACTGCAGGTTTATTTAGGAATAGAGAATTGAGGAATAGTCAGGATTATTTAACGATATGAGCTATCTGTGTCGTGATAATTTCTCCCAGCCATTCGAAAGTTAGATAAAATAACATTTTAACCCTTAACGTCATGACTCGAAAGCAGACTGTACGTACATATGGAGACAAAAACTCATCTGACTTTCTGCCGTTCAGCGAAAGCTCCCTCACTCGTTTCATGGATTCACTGGTTAAACACACAGCGATACAATGTGTCAGCATTCCAGTTGCCATGGTGTTTGTACTTTGTTCGTTCCTTGATTGGAAACTTAGTTAGACATTAATGTAATTGAGCATTCCGTTTTTTATGTGCAGAAATGTATCTATATGAAAACCCTAGTCAGCATGGAAAGTGACCGTCATATTGGTACTCCTGGGGGCTAGCAGTATGTCTTGTAGCATTTCCCTAGTATCATATTCATGCACAATTTGGTGTTAATATCACAAAGTGAACGACAAACAAGTATGTGTTCTTATCAAATCATTCAAGTCCGGAAGATCTTACTCATATTGTACACAAAATTCCGGATAAGAACATTCTCATTTTGTTTGGGCTGCAGCTGTAAAATGGTATTACGTTATCATTTGTAAAGATAGGCATCATATCACTTGTGGAAATCGTCTACGGATATCGGTTTTTTACAGTTTTAGGGATCTTTCAGAATTTGGAAATTACTGCCTAGTTGCACGGAATTACAGAAAATAAAGTTTCACTCTTGAATTGTGACATTTGAAGAAGACTGCACACTGAAGATTTTATCCAGTATTCATAATTACTTTTTGAGAATGCTCGCCTCTGATTGGTCAGTTACCAATGTTCGAGCCAGTAAAGAAACATCGGGTGTAAGGAGAGCAAGTGTGCGATCAACATGTTTGGACTGTAAAACAGCCATGATGTAGTATAAAACCTCTGGTCTATTTATGGATGAACGTTCAAAATACGGCAGGTAAAATGGTACTTACAACTGCATTTTTGTTCCTGTCACTCTTTACATTGAAACTATTGCTTAGATTGACAGTAACGTAATAAAGCATGCCGGTTTAGGCAAATAATCAGCTCATACGGGTGATCTTCCTGGCTAATTAGCACAGGGGAATACCACCGTGAGTAGGCTTCTTGCATTATTAAGCGTATCAAAGCATCGTCTGCTTGTTTTGGTACATTGTTGATAAGAAGAAATTGTACAAAACTTCTAAACTCTAGAGGACCTTTCTCCGAGGCAGGCAATCTATACAGTTGAAAATGATTTGCCAAATTTTGATCTCAGTTTCGATCGAAGTGATCTTGATAATGATATTTCATTATACAAAAGACATATACAGCAGAGGTTACTGAGAGTAGCCTAAGCCTTATAATGATCCTGATTTCTTTAGGCCTAAACCAGCCATTGTTGAAGGCGATCTGAATAATTGAATTCATCAAAGACCCTTGGCATGCACACCCCAAAGCCCTCCTTTACGCAGGTCTAACGGTACTGAAAATTTGTTGAAGAAGAGAATTAAGGACTGACACTAACCTTAAAAGTCATCTTTCAATTCCAGAAAGATGACGTTGGTCATGTATTCTGTGCATTTACATTTAGAGAAAGCACCAAAGACCATCCAGAGGATTCTAGGTGTGACTTTCAACCAGTAATGTTATAGCCTTACTGTTCATGCCTGGGTCTAGGCTAATCTAAGTTAGGGCCTAAGCCACCCCGGTTTCGATAAGAAGAGCGGCGAAGATAGGAGGCTATCATCAATATTTTCAGGGCACGGATGCACATCAATTTTAAGATCATATCTTTACGTTATTTGCCAGGGACTCCGCAAAAGCGAGGCATAACCGATTTTTTGCAAAATGAAGTGGCAATCTCGGGTCAAGTGCCTTCGTCTTCAAACTGTAACGAAACTGTAACGTTACTGATTCAGCGTTTCAAAACAACGTAACGCTGGTAAGGCCAGGCCTAACGCAACCTACTTCTATTCAACAACGCATGAAGCCCGACGTTTAAGGTTGAACGTCACGATGAGCAACAGCACAAAATTCACAGATTCCAGATGTTTCCTTCTGTAAATGTAATTTCAGTAAAATTGTCAACGTCTTTACTTCCGATTCGTCAAATTAAATTAAACAGCCAACCTCATTTCAAATATGCGCTCGCTCGAGGTAACCCAAAAACTGCAGATTGGAAAAGAAGCAACACAATTGTCTTGATCAAATATGACAGCCAGGTTGCAGATTATATATAGCTAGCAGACAGCTCATACTCAATGTCAGAGTTAATTTCGTATGGTCGCGCCACGACACCTGCAAAACGTTTCGCAGTTTGGAAGAATTCTTCATGATGAATGAAAAATTGTTAAAAAACCTTTTTCTCTTTCTTATCTTCTCCAAAAGTAAAGTGTTTATGAATGGAAATTAAGTCGCGGTGCCCATGTCTCTATATCAGATTCGAACAGACTATGACGTCACACATATAGGAAGAGACCCTCGGGTACGTCACGGGTCTCTCAGCCCATATGCGTGACGTCACAGCCTGTTGAATCTGATATAGAGACATGGGCACCATTGACTTTCTTCCCTAAAGAAAACATTAAATTTTTTTTTAATAGTTATTTTTTTTGATATTGAAATACTGATCTTGCTTTTTTTGGACTAGTTTTTGTAGATCTGTGCACGACGAACCGCTCTGAAAGCTCCGTATGGTTGACCTGTCACTGTGTCATTCAACTGCACCCCAGCGATAATATTCCCAAACCCCCTACAAGTGTGCCTTATGAAAATTTATCGAAACTGCGACACTGTAAGGTTTGTATTTGGTTAAGAGCGTATGAAGATGCGTTGTGCTATCGAATTCTACAGTTTTTAGTACTGAAAGAAAAATTGTCATGGCGACAGTTTTATTTCTTTTGGGTATATTTGCACGGTTCCAAGCTGGGCAGGTACTCTTCTTGATTAAATATTTTGTAAAGAACTACGCAAATTGTTCAAGTGGGAAGTTTGGTTAAACATTCAACCAACACAAGGTTACTTTCGGTTCCGTAGTGCCGGATCAAAGTTTACATAAAATCGCCACTCTGGAGGGTTAGGACAAAAAGACGATTTTTACTAATGGCAGCAATTGAAATGTGCAGGTTTTAGTAAACTACGTTAATTTACATCACAATAAAATGTTTAAAATAAAATCTTGTCTCCAAGAAGATAAAACAAATTGCTTAAGGTTTTTCACTGTAAATGTGAACACATGTAACACTTCGAAACGTGTATTTATTCGACAAGAGTATCAACCAAGCAATATCATAAGTTATATACAAGTCCAGTACCTGTTTTTCCTCTTATTCGTACACCTATATTATTTTACTCCATGTTGAATTTTATTTCAGTTTTTGGCTGAAGGTTTTGTTCTTTCCACAATCTGCTTTACCCAACGAAGCTATTTTTTGTTAAACCTGTTTGGAGTAGATTTCTACCACCTTGCGCGTTCATCTAATTCAGTCAAATATTCCTTAAGTACATTTTGAAACCTGAATCAGACATGCCGTACTTTCATTTCGGTATATTTGACGTTGCAATAACTTCCTGGAAGATTATTCCAATAAGACAATTGGTTCCGTATGAAGCGTTGAGGGAATATAACAATTGTTGAACCACCATCCGGAGTTATATCCACACGAAGTACCGCAAGGAGAATAAGTATAAGTAGCGCAGTTGATACTCCCATGTGAGTAGTTGTCCTCGTCTCGAGTTGTGAAGGCTTGTCCATTAAAATAAGTCATATAATTGCCTGTGTAACAAAGGAAATTCATGAACAGCAAATACTATATGTACATATCAGGATTTTGATTGGTAAGTCTCTTGATATTCCTGTATTCTAACTTTGCATGGAAATTAACCCTACATGAAGTGCAAATTTCCATTCATAAACATACTTTCAGCACCGTTAACAAGAAATGTATCAATTGGGGCAAGTTGAAAGCTTGAACCTTCAAATGATAATTATTTAGTGATATGATAATGTTGCACAAAAAACGCTTATACTGTTATTATATTTGTTATATAGTTTTCGGTTGTATAGAGAGGGAATGAGATGCCACAGCCGATGTGTAACATAATTACCCTTAACCTAATAATCAGGGGCTAATAAATCTTACAAAACCCTCGGAGCCTTTTTGAAATATGCGATTGCTTTTATGATATTTATTTCTCCTTACTCCCCACCCGGCTGTGGATGTATCTTGGAAGAAATGAGACAAAAATATAAAGTGTGGTGGGGTGAAATATTAATTGAACAAAATGTCATATACAGTTAGCCTTTATATGGAAGGGGGGTGAGGGAGATAAAGAGAGGCCTGTTTGTAATGATGATAAACAATACCTAAGTAAATCATAACAAACTAAGATACTCTGTCACGTTTTACCCTTCTTTTTCCTCGCTAACCTTGCGTCTTCAGGAGTTTTGATGACATTGAAATACGTTCTTTTCCCTTCAATTCTCTGTCCTTGACCCACTGTATTACATCACTTTCCTAACGAGACTGTGCCTAACTAATTTCCATACGTATGCCTCCTTCTCATGTGTGATTAACTTTGAAACATTATACTGTTTTTGTGTGCTAGAAAGTATGGACAGATATGCTTTGGTAAAAGTAAAAGTATGGAATTCTGCTTTTATTTCATCAAACTTTGTAAGTTAGTGAGAAATAACCTTCAAGTTACAAGAACACCTTCAATTTCTGTTGCAGTTGTTTTTTGAGATGGAACAGAATGTGTCTGTTTTGGTATCATGATTTATGTAAAATAAAGTTACTGCTTCCACCATTGTTAACTAAAAGAATGCGACTTTTCAAGAACGTGCTAGCCTCATTAAATTCAACCAAAAAGTATGTGCATTCATTTTTAATTGTTCGCTTTCCCACCTTTTTCCAGTGTCTGACGTTACTTAAAATGATTACTCTTTTCAAATTTGTTACTCAAAGTCTCCCATGGGACTGTCTTGTCAAATGGAAATGTTTCACTTTTTGTTTTTAAGTAAATTTGTTTCATCGTATCAAGAGTAACCTTCAGCACCAAAACGTGACCAGAACGAGCTATTTCATTTGATGAAAAAGTAGGCTCCCTTGCGATCGTTTCTCTATCAAACTAAAAGCATTCATCCCTTATTACTAGGTACTTACCTGAGTTTACAGGTTAGCGAAGCATACAGTACAAGTAATGATTTAGAGATGAACACATGCATGGCGGGTAATGTCTTCTTAACAATTTGTCCAATATAAACAAGAAAGAGCAAATTGGAATTGAGTCAATACATATACAAACCTATGATAATAAAGTCGTACCAACCTGCATTCCCACTGTAGCCTCCAACGCTCAATACGTATTTTTCATTTCCATCACCGACACTGAAAGAGCTGTACTTGGCGTGGTAAGATGCTCCGTTCCTGTTGACAAAATCAATCCTGAGTTGGTAATCTCGTTGTGATGTTAAACTATGTAACTTTTCGTTTCCTAGCCACAGCTCGCCTTCAGGTGGTCCAAAGCCCTGTTCGTAGTGAGACTAGTAGAGGAAAAAGAAAAAAGAAAAAGAGCTGTACTTGGCGTGGTAAGGTGCTCCGTTCCTGTTGACAAAATCAATCCTGAGTTGGTAATCTCGTTGTGATGTTAAACTATGTAACTTTTCGTTTC
>WURT03075516.1:0-13257 GCA_009936505.3 Holothuria glaberrima | reverse complement strand
AAAAGGCCGTGGCCGGCTCGACTTGAACCAATTGGTTGTAAACTGGGCCGTTAAACCTCATCTAACTAACTAACTTACCCATCCCCCAGCCCCTCGTTGGCTACGCGCTTGCAAATGATAACTTGTTTTAGAACTCTTCAACTAAAGTAAAACTTTTTTATTTACTTTTCTAGGATATTAAAGAAAAATAGCCCCTGGCGAGCAGTGAAAAGAGATTAAAACGTCGGCGTGACAACAGTGTTCGGTTTAGAAGATGCCAACCTGCATGCAGTGATGGACGGCTACTGTGAAATGAGGGTACGCCAAAAACGAACACTTTTACTGTGCAGTACGCCTACCATTATTTCATCCTTTTCACGTAACTGTGGGCAGAAGAGAGAGAGAAAGAGAGATACTTACGTAGCAGAAAGTTATAAAAGATATTTAGTCCATCATGCATAACTCGGAATGCGTCAGCCAATCTAATCAAACCCTTTTAAATATTTAAAATGCAACGTACCTTGAAGACACCCCCGTTTTGCAAGAACGAAACAGACACTATCCCAGCAAAACGTGCAACGATTAGGAGGTCTAAAATACCCGTATTTACTGATGTCACACAAGGACAGACAAGACGCAAGAACTTGAAAGCGATCAACAAATATTCAGTTCATGGTCACGAAAAAGGGTCACAGCGCCATCATTCGACGAAAGGAGCGGATCAAAAGGTGAACGAAGTTGTAACTTTCAATACAGATACAACAAATTTTATCAAAGCGAGAGAAATGCTTATCGCCAGACGGTCCATCTCTGAACGGGTGAAGCAAAAGGCACTGAATTTAAAACAAAGGACACATCAATCAAAATCAAAATCAAAATCTAACCAAAATTTGCCTAGTAATATTGGCAGTGATGGAAAAATATCAAATTCGCTTTCTGATCATCGCGAGAAACACGATGTGACCAGCTTTCGAAAGAAGGCAAACGATTCCGATGGCACAATTTTGAAACAGGATTCAACTAGAATGAAGACTTTTAAAAATAAAAAAAGGTTACCGCTGCAGAAAGAAATCATTAATCACGATATTTGGCGGAAAACAGTTTACTTATCATCACCGCCAGTTACTCTATCATGTCCTCGCGCACAAACTCTAGAAGGGAGCGATAACGAGAAGAAAAAAGAAATTAGGCTTTCCCAAGGACTGTTAAGGGGTGAGGTCGAAAACGCACGAAAACCTTGTAGTTCGAAACTTTCAAAGGACTTCCAAGTGACAAGCAATAAGCGAGATCATAGAAAGGATATTCTTGAGAGCAAGACGCCCTCAAATTTTAAAAGCTCCCGTCAAAACGTCGGCAATGGAAGAAGCAACCATAATTCCGAAAGAAATTTTCTTTCTCCTTGTAAAGGGAATGGAAAAAACGTGACCGAAAAACTTCAGGGATCTCGCGAGAAATGCACAGGGAACCAACAGAAAATATCACAATTAAAATCGGGGACTCGGTCACGTGATAAAATGGCCTTGGAAAATAAGATTACGGTAGCTTGTGAAAAGTCTTTGGTAAGACCTGTACGAGGTTTTACAACTGTCAGCATAGGTCTTTGTACTGGGAAACGAAAAATTGCACAGGAAAAGCAGCCAATGTCTACGGCCAAAGATATAGTTCCTGAAGCATGCGTTAAATCAATCTTGAAGTCGTGCACCCGTGATTCAAGCGTCGAGCAAGTACAGGAAGCGGTTGAGAGATGGTTCGGGTACGGTGATGGACGCAAACGCCTTAATAACAAAGATCTCAATCATCAGTATATGTTCGAACGTATAGTGCGTTGCATAATTTTAGCTCTAAACCCAAGGGTTAAGGATGAACAGGCAGTCAAAAATACCATCAAATTTTTTAATCTGGTTGAGCATGCGGAACAGAAGGAAGGCTGTAGACGCCACTGTGTTGAGAAGAAAACTCCTTTAAAGGCAGGAACCAGCAGAGGGGAACCAAGTCAAGAAGAGCATGCGCAAACTTACACCAGGCGTACAGCAGATCCGAGATCCAGGCATCAAAGGCAACCCAAGGACAGGATGTAAACGTGTAGAGGTGCTGACATACTTAACGATGAAAATGTCCAATCTTTGTTTGTTGCTGTTTGCTAGTGAATATAATGCATGATATCACGTGAGGAATGGTTGCTGTAATGGTACTAGCACATGAATAATCATGAAGACAGTAAATTTATACAGTTGCAGGATAGCTTTGGACTTGTGTCAAACAAATCTGTGAGGTCGAAAGGTTCGCTACGTGTTCCTTTAAGCGGTTACTTAGCTCAAAGTGGCACTTCTATCCTGGGTTACTCAGCTAATCAAAGAAACTTCAACTAAAATCTTTCTCATTTCGAGAAAACTAACAGATAATAAGATTGATTAATTGATAACTTTCCGAATAAGGTGACGGACTCGAGGAAGAGAACTCAAGAGGCATGCAAAATGTTCTTCGACTGGAGACAGTCCAATTTCGTTGAATTATCATGTGGCTATTCGCCCAAACGCCGAAGCAAGTATGCTACGGATTACAAGTATGAAATCAATCGCAACATTTTTTCAATTGATCTACAAACGTTTTGTTCATAATGTTCAAAATGTTTTCTTTCCATGAAGAAATAATTAAATACATTTTAAAGAACAATATCATGAGAAAAAACTGAGTATTGGATGAATCAGGAGTTTTTCAACCATTTTTCCATCCGCGTACTCCTGAAGAATACATAACCTATGATGTGCACCTCGGTGCAGAGAAAAATACTTTCCGCAAATATATCGCGGCCACTTGACAAAGTTTTATTGTCACTGTGCATACAACTTGGCTATTGGAGAATTATATTGTTCTGTTGTTACAATTAGACTGTAGAGTATGAATTAAGTAAACCCGTGACCACGCAACAGGCAGACTCGTGACCAGAGGAGGTACGAGAGGGGGGGGGGTACTCGTGACCAGAGGAGGTACGAGGGGGGGGGGGGGGCGGGGAGATACAGTAGCCTTGAGGGGCGAAATATGTTTTAAGGGTGCGAGATGTACTAAAATGCATTCAGTCAATGATAATTGTTAATTTTCCAGGGGTCGAAATTATTTTCAGGGCGCGCTCTCTCCAAATCCCCTCCCCATTAGCTACTGTTTTGACAACAAGGACATGAAATAAACGTCACTCATTGCTGATCACATGCGGTCCACTCATTTCCCAATAGAGTGATGTATACATGACAAGGATGTTTCGCGGATGCTCCCACCCTTTAAAGATGCCCAAGAATACCCCTACAAGAGTACCCTTGGTGGAACTTAAACCCCTGTGAAAGAGGGTCAAAATGAGATCGGTAGAGTGCACTCATCGAATATTCAGAAATGTCCGATTAAATTGCACGAAATATATGCAGTCCGGTCCTAGGGGTTTGAAGGGGGCGGGTGGGGTAAATGAGGTAACAGAAAAAAATTATTGGTGAGGACAATGGTATGTCAGCTGAATATGTTTTAAGTTTGCGGAATGACTGGGGGATGGTGGAGGGCCAGAAATGTCACTGTAGCAAATGGTCCCCCTACTCTATGAGTGAATTTTGTAACGTAGGCTATAATTGAGTACTGTGATGGAGGCCGTAATTTCCTACTGTCGAGCGCCCTTCACAGTACAGTTTTTAAGTCGGCAACACTGTCTATAATCTACCTTTTGTTAAGTCTGTACGGTAGTTGATAGGTACCGGATTAACAAACCCAACGTTCTAATAGTAATGCGAGTGTAATGAGTTTAGTTTTCTTGTCTAAAAAAAAAAAAAAAAAAACAACACAGACAGCAATTTTAAACCACTCAGTCAGCCTAGCAATGAAATCAGCCCAGAAAATGTGACCTGCAAAGCCGACCTTTCTATAATTTGGCAGCTTGCTATCCCAAATGACTTTTTGATTCGTCCTTGTTCTGGTACGTTGCTCATTTGCTTACTGCGAGAAACGTGAACTTTTTCACCGTGATTCAATGTAGTCGCAGAGAGCAGCCACGCAGACTACTTTTGGTTCCCTCCCTGTAGTACTGAAATAAAGCATTTGCCGAATGAAATGGTGCATTTTTCGTCTCCTTTCTGGCGTACTGACGAATCACCAAAACCCTGATTTCACAAATCTGTGTTGTTTCCATTTCACATAGTGACGAATGTTATCTCAGTTGGAGGTTTTTTGCTTAATTAATCGTTTATATGTTTTAAATTGTAGAAAATAAAATATACTACAATGTCATTTCAATTCTTAATGCAAAGATATACAGATTTGGGCTAAAATTGCATTTGTCACTACGCCAAAATGACCAAATATACAGATTCGTCACCATGACAATTTGCGATTCGTTAGTACGCCAAAAAGGGGACGTTTTGTGTTGTAATCGTTTGTAGCCAGCTAATTTGTGAACCAAGCGCTTGTGTAAATGAGTTGGAGGAAACAAGCTTTAAATGCGGTAAACTGTCTTTTATTTTTATTACACTTCTATTATACTTGTTTCTTTTATAACTTGAAAAACCGACTTTGTATGAAGTTAATTCCAAAATCCGTAAATGTAGTGAAAATGTACCTCACACAGCGATCACATGAATTTATTATAGGGTGTAAGCCTTCAGTGACACCTTAGTGTAAACATTTATTCAGTTCAGGAGGTTGAACATGTTTTCTGTACGACAGTGTCTTTATGCAGGGTCTTAGCCTCGGGGGGGGGGATGCATCGGGGGCGCTGAGATTCCCAAATCGTAAATAAAATTTGGCCTATTTGAGGTAGAAATACTGAAATGCTGAAAATTTCACTGTCCTATAAATTATGATTTTAGGGATCTGATAACTCGGAAAATGGCATGTAATAGTTCCCTTTTCCCTAGATATTCCTAATTCCTCCTCGGACTCCGCCGTGGACGAGTCCTTGTATGAGTTACTCTTTCAACGAATGGCATCCTCTTCCTCCTACATGATCTTACACAGCTTGAATACACCTGTATGTGTGCACAGTAAAGATCTTTAGTACTATTTCTCATACCGTGCCATAGAATGCTTTTTTTAAAATAGCCAAAATAGCCCATGATTACCTAATTTTAAGCTTGTAAAGTAACTTTTTAACTGTAATCAAATCTCCCCATTCTTCTTTAAATCTAAACTTTTTCTTAAGTATGAAATCTACAAATATGGATTGTTTAGATGCAAATTACAAAAGTTTTACATGTGACATTTGCTCCAATTTGCCAAACATTTTGTCCATTTTTTTTTTCGCAAGGCCTACGCTTACAGCTCGGCATTAACCGACGGTAACTCCCTTAAGTGTCCCTGGGTGAAATTCAAGGGCAAAGCCTAGGTGGGGTCCAGGGCAAGAAGTCCTCGAAAGCTCTGGGGTATTTACGAAATTATAGTCATTGAAATGAGACGTATTTTAGCTTCCAGTTCAAATGACATTAGGTGGGCAATTAACAGACCACACGAATCACAATTTGCCTTTTTCGGCTATATTCTTACTCGGTATGACTATCAGTCGGCCGAGATTGATAATGGAGAGGGCTTAAAGAAGGAGTCGCGGATGGATTATTCTGAGGGTTTTCCTCGGGGCTTTGGAATAATAATTTTAAGAACGGGAGATCTAGCACTCAAAGTGGGTGCGCGCGAAGCGCAATGAACAAATACAGTTTTTAGACTTTCTAGCCCCCTTCGCTAGTAAAGTGGCTGTCCCACGACGGTGCAGGAAATGGCAATTTCCGAGCCTTACAACCTTCATCTAAACAACAATCTTTAAAAAGTCGAGGAAACTGCCCCTCCGCTGCCTACGACAATGCGGCATTGATGGTTACAATGATAAGGGCAGAGTTTGTACTAATCTATGACAAGTGAGATGCTCTACAGGCAATGATCACGAATCTCCAAACAATATTTAATGCAGGTGCACGCGGAAGAAAACAGCGTTGTTCGAGACACTATATTGTAGCTATCGTTTTTTTTTTTTTTTTTTTTTTTTTTTTTTGTGCAGTATTGTTCATTACTAAAATATTCTCCTGCTTTCCCCAAGTCCCCTTTCCTTCCATAGAGGACGATATATACCTACCGGTATATCCTGCTCTATGGTTCTTTTCTTTCATCTTTCAATGTTGTCGATTGTTTGGGGAAAGTGCCCCCTAAAGTTTTTACTAATATGAAAATTAAGGTGGTGCCCATTATGAATGTTATTGAATATATGATACTTTAAGAAATCAATGGAATGTTTTTAGGGGGAGTATTTACATGGACATTGCCATGAGCGTCGGAAGTGCCAGGAAAGTCATTTCCATTGTAGTCTGCACCTTGCAGTTTGCATAGATTGCTTCTCCATTATTCGGCAAATGTTTTTGGGCTTGATCTTCGGAGGCATCTAAAGCTGAGTCTAAGGGGTGGGGTGCATTGCCTCCCCAGCCACTGTTAATGTTAAGCTTTCTAAATGCAAAGAACTGTTGTCGTTAGCAAAACTTTGATGTATCTAGAAATACCATTGTTTAGCAAACATTTCTAACTTGTTTTGTTTCTATCTCAGATGAAAGCTTTCAGCCAAGGCCGAAGCGAGCGAGTGTATGGGGGTGTGGGTGTCACACTCCCCAATATTTGGTCGCCGTCTGCAAAATTTCGGTCTGTCGGCAAAAAAGGGAAGAAGGGAAGGAAAAGAGGAGAGGAGGAAAAGAAGAGGGAAGAAGGGAAAAGAAAGGGGAAGGAAGGGAGTGAAAGGAAAGACGGATATGGGAAAGAAAAAGAGGACAGGGAGAACAGGAGCGCGCGGCCAGTCTGTTATCGGCTATTTCGATTTCGGCTCTTCATCTAATTGGCTCATTCAAGTTGAAGGCCCGTCGGCAAATTCATCATGCATGTGACGGCTGTATCAACGCCGTCGGTGTAATCGGACGAGTGATTGAGTCTGTCGGCAAATCGGGGAGAGACAGAGAATTTAAGGCTTCCGTATAGGCGCGCTATCTCGGGTCATATGACCAGTGTTTTAGCCAGCCCTATTTGTGCAACAGTGTCCCATTAACGGCGACAAATGTCGCACAAAAAAATTTGACAAGCAAATTCTACGCGGGTGTAAACTTTGACAGAATCAGTATCACCAGAATAATTTTGCCAGATACTTGCTGCCAGCGTATCATCAAGTTCAGAAAGAAGACTGATTCCGTACATGACGTCCATGGCGCAATATTTTTATGTAGTGAAATATTTGTCACCAAGAGTTTTTGGTTCCTCATTAGGGCAGAAATACACTCAAATATTGCACCATTTGTGATCTAGGCACCTTTCAAATTCCAAAAATTTTCCAAAGAGGAGGGGACCCCCCTCCAATAAGACCCCTCCCCCAGGCTATAACTCAGTAAATGTCGCATTGAGAAAACCTAATAGCTAGAACACTGCATATGACATTCTTGAACAAACATTTTATGGACATTACACTCACTTTTATCATCACCATGTGATCAACAGCACCCAATTGCCACGGAGAGGGTATCGTTAGCTCTTTTTCTAAACCCTAACCTTGATTTTAAACTTTGAACACCTTTTGCAAATTCCTGAGGATCCCACAAACACCATGGGGAAAAACTAATGTGTGGCGCGCGGGTCTTCCCTTCACTGCAAACTCAGGCATTCAACTTTTGAACACCAAAATGAAACCGATGTAGAACGCATCAGTGTCGTACGCAGAGGGAATTGAGCCGTCGACCCCCCCCCCTCACTGATTCCACTTTGTCATTTAGTTTTTAAAAAATACTTATAGTATAGTGGCGTGAAGGGAGGAATTGCCTAACACGTTCAAATTATTAGCAATCTTTGCATTGATTAATTTATCATGAATCAAAATATACCAATCTTTAGACTTAATATTTTACCCAGAAATATGATTAAACTTCAGAGCTTCCGGGGCTTCGCCCCCTGGACCCCACCAGGGGTCCTAAGACGGGCCTCTGGACCCCACCCGCTAAAGCTCGAGATTTGCGCTCGTTTTACGCATCACCAGATCTGTCGGCAAAACATGATCTCTACACCCCTCCCCCAAAGTTTACACCTTCGCTACGCCCCTGCTTTCAGCCGTCGTGAGCTATAGCGATCATGCGCGCCGACAACTTTCTGTCACGTTTTGCCACCTTGCTTTTCACTGCCATTTGTGATTCGAGGATCGATATAGCTGAAACTTTGTGAGATACTTATGGTACTTGAGAACCCGAGGCAATCATGTTTGGTAAACTTTAACGTCATTCGAGGTCATTTCAAGTCATTTTTTTTTCACAACGTAAAAAAGCTAATTTTTCCTTTAGTTTTTGTTTATTTTCCGCAGTAGACCGTGTATGTAGAGTCAGACTTGTGGTGGACCAATCTCGTACAGATCGAATGAAATTATCGTTATTTGAGGGCCCAAAATAAGAGTTTTCGTCAACAAGTTTTCTGTGTTTGACATGCAAGTCTTAGATCAATACTAATGAAGTTCACTTAACTAGCATGGTTTCTACCTAGTACCTAATTCGGTAATTATCTGTGATGAAAAAAAGTTTTGACCAGCTTGTAGACGGATTTAAATCGTCGTTAAGTTGTATGTGTAGTACCACAGGTAAGAGCAGTTAGCATTGTCGTCAGTACTTGAAATTTCTATTCTACCCGCTTTGTTGACGTTTATCTTTGGTACGTTGAAAATAACCAGTTGAAGGTCTTTGTATTATGGGATGGATGAGGTATTAGTAAGCGGATTAAGTTCTTCACAGTTTGTCTTTTTAACTATATTGCAGTAGAATAGAAGAACTTGTGTTCAGACTATATTTTAAGCATATTTTAATCGGTTCTTAAAAGGTTGAAATCCAAGATATGCATATTTATGTGATATATGGATTGGCTTGAAAAACAATGGTTTCTTATGTCGAATGAAGTAGGAAAATAGTTTAAACTTGTGTCGAATGAACTAGAAAAAGGAACTTTCTATAATTGAATACGCTCAATATGTTTCTGTGATTTTTTTTCAGAGTAGTTCAGCAGTTTTAATAAAAGTTGAAAGTTTATCCTGAAGTGTTTTATATTTAGCTTGGGTGAAGATGTTTAGGTGAAAACTGCGAAGTGTGTTGTTTTGAAAATTTTTTGGGCGGCACAGGACCTCTTTGCATCCGCAGCAACAAGTACATGCAAAGTCTCATTCCATCGTTTTAAATAACTCATACCAACAAAGTCCTACATCGGATAAAAATTGAGATAAAGACAACCAAGGAGATTGGAAATAATTCTGAATTATAGGAAATTGCCCTTTTCTCACTTTGAGTAATAAATATTTAGCTTTATTGTTTCGTTTTTTGATCTTTTTACGTTTTACGTTGCAAAACCTGCGATCCCGTTTATCAATAATAGTTTTATAGTGAAAAATAAAGTTATTAAAGAAAGTACTCATTTTATTTTAAATTCACAGATATTGCTGATAAATTAAAAAGCAAACAGACATTTGACAAATGAAAACTAACATTCCGCAATCAGTATTTTTACCATTACATAATCCTTAATTTAATCTTTAAAAAGAAAACATATTAAGTTCTATACAAATTTGGTAGCAATAATCAAGGAAATACATTGCAGGATATACGTATATATATACGTATATATATATATATATATATATCATGATAAGTTGCATGTGTTGGAAAGTAAAGAACGCAGAAGTCAAAAAGACAAAAAATGGATACATTCATTTCCAACTATATTATACAATCAGTGAAATACAAAATATTTCGGGCTGTCTCAGCCCTTCCTCAGTTGTATATATATATATATATATATGTATATATTATTTAGTGTAGAGTAAAACCTGACTTGAAAGGTAAGTGTAACAATTTATGGAATAAACATCAAAAGCGAATTTACTATAGGGTAGGACAAGTAACTTAAAATTTGCCGAAACGTGTAATTGATGACCAGCCACAAGGATTGTACTACGGAGTGCCAAATGGTTCAAAAAATCCAAACCTAACATCGAACTATCGAAAATAAGCATCGAACTATCCAAACTGATATCGACATATCCAAACTTAACATCGAATCATTGAAAATAAACATCGAACTATCGAAAATAAACATCGAACTATCTTAACTGAAATCGACATATCCAAGTTTAATATCGACATTTCCAAACTAACATCGAACTATCCAAACTGACATCGAAGTAGCCAAATAAGCTTGCTAACCTCAAGTCTGTTTGGATACTTTTAACTGTATAGTGGTGCGCCACACTTGGTTCATATATCAAACTAGTCGGCATTACTGATTAGACCATTGATATCTTTATATACCTGGATAGCGCTTACGGCAAGACTTTTGAAGCCACTGTTCGGCTATCTTGCCACTTCCCAGAATATGGCTCTTTCGTCGATACAACAGGATCACACTCGTGATGCTCCTTATTAGACTGAGCACCGAGCAAGCCAGTAGCCAGCCGGGGAAGAAGCGAAGCCTAACCCTAGAAATTTTTGCCCCAAAAATTACCATCCCGGGAGAAAATTCCAGTCAAGAACAGGTATTTGGTGACGGGTTTTAATAGGTACCCCACAAAACCTGCATTCAAAACCCAACAAAACTCGACACACCAATTGCCCGTTGACTGGAATTTTCAGCTGGGATTGCATTAATGCATTTTAGCCCTACCCCGAAGTTCTTAAGCTAATAGACAATTGTGCAAACTAAAAATTACCTTTACTTTTCTCAACACCTCAAGTTGTCTTACCAACGTAAAGGAAGGAATTTCAAGACTATGTAGCGATCATGGGGGGGGGGACATCATATGGGTCCCACGTAGGTAAGCTGACTCATATGGACCCCACTGATTTGTGCAGATGAACGATTTCAATAAAGCCAATGATGTAGGAGACAGACCATGCTACATACCTTCATATATTTCTAGGGCCCATTAGTCGATTTAGGCCACTACCGTCGTTACTTCAATATACATGTGGGTGATGCTTTATGGCGTATGAGCCCCCATGAGGGCTTTATGAATCCTACATAGAAATCATTAATGTAGCCTACAGCTTGATATGTTTGTTTTTCTTCCTAACTTATGAAAAGTAAATATGCATATTTTTAACATGCCTAGGCTAATGCTCACGATTCCGTCCACGCACCAAACAGGCTAGCTCTCGATCATTACACCTACATAATATGGCCCAGCACGTTAAACCTCGTACGGAGACCCTATAGGCCAACATGGATCATCCTTATTCAGCGGCTTAGTTTCTCCCCATTCAACATATGGGCCTGGCTACACAAGTATGGTGTGGCCCGGACATTTTTATCCCAAACGAAACGCGGGCCCAAACAACACACAGACTGCTAAGATTAACCCACTAGACCCTTGTTGGGCCCTGAAAGTTAGAATGTCGGTCCGTTCAATTGGTCACAGAACGGTACTCTCGTTGGTCCCACTTGGCAGAATTAAGTAAATTGCACAGTGAGTAGCATCATGAAGCTAGTACACGGGCCCTAGTCAGAAAGATCTAAACAAGACAATCTGCCCTCACATAACAAGCATGATGCCGCCACATGGTTCTAATTATAACTGTTTATTCTAACCCATGATCATGTATGACTAAAAGCTCATAATATCGAGACCCAAATCATGTGGCCGAGCCCCATCCTGGTCTGTCCCAGTCCATTCTGAGATGGGCCAGCCAACGTTATGCCGGTTTACTGCATGCACTTGTTCCAAGTTTTCTACATCTTGCCCATCCATCCATCAAATTGCATGTCCTGATTCTCTCCACATCTCCTCCACGTTTCCCGTTTACATGTTCCAGTTTAAGAGAGGGGTCCCGCGGACTATTCTGTGGTCGGTATTTTCGGTCATCTAATGTGGAGACATCGAAAGTGCCTAGCTTTCCCTACAGTTATGAACTTTACGCACAGTTTGAGATAGTTGAGTGTTGTATTCTAATGCTGACAGTTTAAAAATATGCTTCATCTTCCCAGGTAAACGTCCCCCTCCCCCTTCCTCTTTTTAGAATTTCCCTTCCAACGCGATTACTTATGTAGCCGAAAGCAAACATGATTGCTCAAACTGCACACAAATGTGCACACTGCTTTGTTACAGGCAGCGTAAATATGGGAGTGGTATGGCTAGTACCAGCGCGTGTTCGAGCTGGCTTCAACTGGGTGTACGGGCTAGGATAGGCAATGCGCTATCCAGTATGTTAGAGATCAGTGATTTCGATATGTCGATGTTGTGTCCGATGTGTGAATCATTTGACCGCAAAAGAAGTCAAGTGTGTCAAAACAGACTTATCAAAGCGAGAGAAAGGCTTATCACCAGACGCTCCATCTCTGAACGGGTGAAGCAAAAGGTACTCAATTTAAAACCAAGGATACCTCAACCAAAATCAAAATCTTAAAAAAATTTGCTTAGTAGGCCTAATATTGACAGTGAAGGAAAAATACCAAATTCGCTTTCTGATCAACGATGTGACAAGCATTCTTGTCAATTTGATTTTGGAATTGGGGGGGGGGGTACATCTGGCTTAAAACTTCCCTCCTATCCTGGTGAGGCGTCTAGGGGATGAGAGGATGCAAAATGGTGCCAAATGTTTCAATATTTGGGGTTACTATGAAAATTGGGGGTCTATTTCATTGCCCCATGCAAGGAAAACCTGCATGCAGGCTCAGCCAGGGGGTAGTTCTTGGATTTTCCGACACTTGGGGAAAAGCGCCCTGACTGGGGGCAGCTACTCTAAGCCCCGACAGATGCAATGGGTTGCCGAAATGATGCCGAAATCAAAATAAAAGGCGCACGAAAAGTTACATCGAAAAAGAATTCATATTTTTCCTTTCATTAAGAAAAGCTGGAAAAAATTTTGGGTTTTTATTGAAAAATCTGCCCTACTTAAGAGCACACCAAAGACATTTGATGGGACGACTGCATGTTCTACGTCGGGGAGTACATTCTTCATCTCATCCAAGGCTCCCAGACGAAACTGAAAAATCTGTTTTTTTTTCTCACAACATATGTTTGCCACGATAGTGAGGTTGAAAAAAGAATCTTCTAAAAGATAGGAAAAAGAGGCTAGAACTTCGCAACGTTGCATTTTTGTGTTTCTCTAGAATTACGACTATAAATTAAGGCCTGTATACACGAGCAACATTTGTAAAACATTCTCAAAACACTTCACTTGCAACAAACCCGAAACACGCTTGTTTTCGGTTTGTTGCACAGTGTAGACAGGGTAACAACAATTTGAAAACATTTTGAAAATGTTTTGA
>WURT03075515.1:3011-31860 GCA_009936505.3 Holothuria glaberrima | reverse complement strand
TTAGGAAGTATTGCTTTAGTCAACGCATTATTACTGAATGGAATAATCTGCCACAGGAAGCTATTACTGCTACAACATTCAACGGATTCAAAAGTAAAATTGACCCTATTCTACGCAAAAGAAGGGGGCTCTACATAAGCCAGAAACGGCTGTCTGCCCCAGTTTTTACGACTCCATCGGCAGTTAGTGCCGATGGGCTCCGGTGAGTTACCGGTGAGTTATTATCTAAATACGACTTTACCACTTTATCAAATATGTGAAATGGAAACTGACTTTTACCAAGCGTAGAAAACAGTCGTTTTAAATCCATGTCAAATCCTTCCAAGTATTATTGATTTCGTAGATCCTGTCAACCAGAGTACGGATAGGCCAATTTTACACGAATGGGGAATGAAACTGAAATAATTTGTTAGCAACCCTGTGTACGTTGGCTTATGTTACACTGGGGTAATGCATTGCTCTGTATTACAAGCAAGCACGTCCAAGAATGGCAAGGTACTATCTTTTTGTTTTTCTATGGTAAAGTGATGGCGTTTTTTGCCTTTTAAGAAATGAGAATGAAGCAAATGATTTTTTCAGTTTATTAATACTCGGCATCTCAATATTCTCAATCTCAAAAGACAACATTTAAATGAAATCTGTAACTCTTAACTAGTAAAGTTGGATCTTTTTCCAGATCAAGGACAAGATCCCTATTTTTCAGAGCAGTGCAGTGGTTGTATTAGTTTATCACATTTTATGTGGCGAGCAATCCTGCAGGGATAATTACATTGGTGAGTCGAAACTTAGAATTCAGGATAGGTTTGTGAAGCATGTAAATGCCGATCGTGTCAAAGAGTTTAGCTCTATATTAACCCACTGCCAAACGGCCCCGTCGTGAACTCCCCAGTCCCGATAATGTGAAAGTCATTGGCGTTGAGAATGCTTGGTACAAGCGTAAAATAATAGAATTCCTGTTCATTAAGAATATTCAACCTACCCTCAATAGAAACGTACAAAGCTTTAATCTTAAACTATTCTGATTGTTGTCATGATCTACTACCTTTATCGTCTGTGGTTGTGTTGTCAGTTTGCTATTTTTACCTTGACGATGTAAAGTGTTTCTCACAAAGTATTGGCGTCTGTATTAAATGGATGGTTAGATGGGGTTCTACTCCTTAACTTATAACCTTATAACCAACTTGTAAACCCTTTATTATATTACATATATATATATATTATATGCTGGCTTCAACGTTATAGAACTAAGTATATATTGAAAAATATTAAGACACTCGTTTGATAGCTGTTACTCCGAGTTTCATTCTTACACAATAATCGTAAGAAAGCTTATGAGACGTTTGAATTGGACTGCTTCACTGATCGTTATTTGCATTGTTTGTTCCTATGGCGACATCTCGACAGGAGCTCGGCTCTCCTGTTAAGTAAGTTGCTGCTGTTTATCCAAAACATTTCAACCTTTCCCTCCATACAGAGATTGAATTGATCAGATTTACGTATTTGTGTGTTCGCTGTTCTTAGAATTTGACAAGAAATGTCGTATCTTTTTGCTTCTTTTTTTCAGGGCTGATATGTGCTCCAATTATTCAGTTTCTTTTGATTACTTTTTGTGCTTGAATTATGTTTCGTGGTTGTTACAGCGTTTCCTGAAATCAGCAAGCCCAAAGGCTTAGTGATTTCTCGCTGAAAGGGGTGATTTGTTGCACTGAGGTTCATTCCCAAATTTATACATCTTGCCTATATCATTTGTGACGTTGTTTTCTTAACTTGACCTCTGCTGACTTCTTATGACCTTTGAAACCCACCAAAAGGTTAACAACAAAAAAAGAAAAACAATCACACATGTCTTAAGAGGGATTGGTACCGGGCCGTCTGCGTGTGAATCCGAGTTGTAATATACGACGCCATCTAAAAGATGCCAAGATAGCACTGGCGTACACTTTTCATATTCAGTTTACAGATTTTTCATGTTAACAAAGAGAGCCCTATTGTTTTGGTGGAGGTCAAAGGCCATTTGAGGTCACCAGAGATTAAACTGCGAAAAACTTGTAAATGGCTTGTAAAAACGATATCTCAAGATAGCATAAGGAACACTTGTCATATCTTTAGTGTATAGATTTGTCATGTTTAGAGAAAGAGCCTAGTTTTTTGCTGGAGGTCAAAGGTCATTTGAGGTCACCAAGAGGTCAAAAACCGTAAACCTTGTAAATGCGATGTCTCAAGATAGTAATGACGGACACTTTTCATATTTGGTATATATAGATTCGTAATGATGAAAGGACGAACCCTGTTGTCTTGGTGGTGGTCAAAGGTTATCTGAGGTCACCGGAGGTAAAACTGCGAAAACCTTGTAAGTGGCTTGTAAAAATGATATCTCAAGATAGCAATGACAAACATTTTTCATATTTGTCGTATAGATTTGTCAGGTTGAGAGGAAGAACGCTATCGTTTTTGGTGGAGGTCAAATGTTATTTGAGGTTAACAGAGTTCAAAAACTGATAACCTTCTTAATATTATATGTGAAGATGTAAATGACAGACACTTTCATACTTTTCATACAAATTTGTCATGTTGAGAGGAACCCTATCGTTTTTGGTGGACGTTACAATTCGTTTGAGGTCACCAGAGGTTAAAAGCTGAATCTGTAAAAATGGCATTACAAGGGAGAAAGAATAGACACTTTCATACTTAGTGTGTACATGGGTCATAGTGAGTAAAGAACCCTATTGTCTTTGATGGAGGTCAAAGGTCATCTGAGGTCAGTAGAGACTGCGTAAACATTGTAAATGGTTTGTAAACACAATATCTCTAAATACGAATAGTTTTATGTATAGATTTGTCATGTTGAGAGGAAGAATCCTATTGTGTCTGATGGAAGTCAAAGGTCACTTGAGGGCACCACAGGTCCATAACTGAAAAAGTTGTTAACATGATGTCTCATGTTACATTTTCGTTACAAATGGCACATTGCATGGCTACGAAGTACACCTTCCTTGGTCAAATATCAGAGAATTGTGAAGCATAAAACACCACAGTATTATGCAGTATTATGGTTTCTGATTTTTGGTCACAGTGACATAATATGACCAGTAATAAGATATGTAAAATTGTGCGTGTCCTTCATGTTTGGGGTTACGGGCGTCACATTCGACACAAATGGATAAGTGGGATGTATTCTCAAAGTTGGTGGATAGGATATGAAATAGCTATTTGGTATAGTACACAGTAATCAGGTTGAGAGGAACAAACCTTAAGTCAAAGGTTGACCCTAGGTCATCAGAGGAAAAATTGCAAAAACATACTATACTTGGTGTCTGCTTACATTACATTGCACAAGAAACAGGTCAATGGTTACCTGAGAATATCTCAACATTTTCTGCGGCAAGAAATCACAAGGCATTTTGGCTTTCTGGTTATTGTAAAAGTTATTCCCGTGAAAAACAATAAATGTTGTTTCTGTATGTTTATCTTTGGAATGGTAGAAAAGTTCAGTTCTAACTTTCTGTTAGTCACGAAACGCCCAACACACTTTGGAGGTACCTCTAAAGTCCATTTAGTTTACGAGATTTTCGTAGTTGTACCTCTGATGACCTGATATGACCTTTGACCGCCAAAAAACTCATAGGGTTCCCTTTCTCTTAAAGAAAAATTATGAACAGTGCGTTTTTTATGCGTTCCTGCGTTTGTAAACAGTAGTGGGGATCCTTCCTTTGTCACTTCATAAATGTGGCTTCCTGGGGTGGGGTCTAAGGGAGGGTTATCCCTCTTTGAGGAAATGTTGTTCACTTAAGGTTGCTTAGATATTTTCGAAACTGATCATACATGGCTGGAAAATGTCCATAATTTAGTGAATTCTAAATTTTTGTTCGGTGGAAGCGGGAGAGTATGTTGTTTATGAGAAGGGTATGTTGTCAACAAACCTCCTGAAGTCCCCCTTTTGGCTTCTTAACTGCTTTCTATTCCGGGAAAGGTTTGTACGCAAAAACACGTGCGTGGAGTTCACAGAAACATTCTTGGACCATTACGATAATTTTCCTTTCCTTCATTGTGCATGACAAAAGGGCATCTAGGGCTGGTAGATACCTGTGGATTAATTATATAAAATTGGGCTATGACATAATGCTTATTACCTGACATCCAAATGATAACATAGAGTATGACGCCAAACACTCTACAACTATAGTATTTTTACCAATTTTGAGCGAAAATCCAGACAAACAGCTTCCAGCAATGGGGAATGGGAGAAAGGGAGAGTATAGCCCTTACAAAAAGGTTTGTCAACCTGTGTCTGTAACCACGCGTGACCACACGTGAAAAACAAAAGAAATCACGTGTGTCCCTGGGTGGCAAACCTGCGTTTCTGGAACCTTCTGGACACAGGTTTGACACAGGTTGACACACCTTTCCTGCATTTTAATTTCAAGCCACAGGTTTTGTCTCAGAATTATTTGTTAACATTGGTTTTAATTGCCATACCTTTTGCATGTAAAACTTGTGAAACCCTGTGGCAAACCTGCGTCAAACCTGTGGCAAAGTGTGGCAACTGGCCAACCTGTGTCAATGTCAAGGGAAAATATGGGTTTTCACACAAAACCCTGTGATTACCCATGGCAGAAACATGTAAAAACCTGAGGATTTGGAACTAATTGCCATACGGTTTCTTTTGTAAGGGAGGTGCAGGGAGATGATAAAAGACCTTCCTAATTGTTACAGCAAAATGGGTGAAAGACTAACAAGCGCGTTTCAGAATATCGTTTACTTGTTAATTCGTAAACAGCTATCGACATTTGCTGCTGTGCTTCTCCTGGAGTTGCTATCGGAAGATACTGATAATAAGAACAACACTGAAGACGGTTTGAAGCGCGCGGATAGGTCGAAAATTTTGATAGTTTAAGAAATACTTGTGATAGAAAATGATTGCAACAGATCCATCATGCAGACAAAAACACATCCTGGGATCATTTTAAAATTTTCAGAATGTTTTTTCCAGAAATCGATTGGGGGCAAGCGCTCCCATACCCCCATGCTGGCGCCACTGAATATGATAAGAGTCCATCACCCCTGTCTTGAAATATTGTGTTTCAAGGTTTTTGGTGTTTGACCTCTGATGACCTCAAATGACCTTCACTGAAAACAATAGAGTTGTGTCTCTTAATATGATTAGGTTGAGAACCAAGTATGAAAATTGTCCGTTATTGCTATCTTGAGATATCATAGTTTCCTATTGTCACCTTCGGTGACCTCAGATAACCTTTGGCCTTTAGAAAAATCAATACGGTTCATCTTTTGACTGTAGCGCTTCTACATGCTAAGTATGGAAAGCATCTCTGCTGTCTACCTAGAGATCTCGTGTTTACAAGGTTTTCGGTCTTTGACTTCTAGAGGCCTCCTCCAAAACAATAGGGATATTTCTCTTAATGTAATGATTCTATATCCCAACTATGAAAATTATCCATCCTTGTTATCTTGAGATATTGTGTTTAGAAGCCAAGGGTCACAAACACACATACGTAGGCCCACCCATACACACACAATCGCCCCGTGATTGCATAGATTCCTTTTGCATAATTTGCCTTCGGCAAGAAATCATAAATGAGAATGCACTATTCAAATCTAAATATCTGCCGTAGCCTGAACAAGGCGACACTGCAATCAAATTTTAACTTCAGTTAGTTTTGTTAAAATGACCCAATTTTCCTCTTTTTTAACTTACAAATAAATTTACGTCTTAATTATAGAAAACACTTAGCCTAAGTTTGTAACGGTTAGAGTGAAACGACTGCATCAGCTACTGCATGACAAAATTTCCCCATGTTGACAAAATGAGTTCGCAAAATGAGTAATTAGCTGTTCACACGGTGTGTATGGTAAGCTACACCAACCCTTAACTCATGTTTAAAGTGGCACAACTTGTAACTCGGTGTACTTCTATATCAATCATCATAAAGTTCATAAACACGTCTTGGTTCGCCAGTCTAATTTGACTTTACAGTTTATTTTTGTTTTGTTTACAGTCAGAATGTCATCTAAAAGAAATTCTCTCTCTTGGAAGGATATGGACGAAAGAATTTTCATCTGTGGTTATTGTGACCAGAGAATGACGGAGTCCTTGCTGCTACCATGCCACCATCGATGCTGTCGAATATGCTTAGAAGAACACTTCATAGAGAACGAGAAAAACATTTGTCCTAAGTGCGAATGTGACATAGCCGTCGGTGATGGTGGGATCGACAGTTTCCGGACAGATTATCTGGTGAAATGCATCACAGAAATTGACGATATTTATCTGAGTTTGAAGAGAAGAGAAAAAGTAGCTTGTTGCAGTTGCACAAGAAAGAAAGTGGCTTCCCGGGCATATTGCTTCAACTGCAAAGGATACCTTTGTGATAGCTGCCGAAAGGTCCACGACGAGAGTCCCGCTTTAGAAGATCATCGTCCAGCAGTGATTAAACAGAGCGATTTGACAAATCAAGACATTAATTCACATGAATTGTTTTCTCGAAAGGTACCAAAATGTTTGGTTCACTCCAACAAAACAGCAACTAAATATTGCAAGGATTGTAGCAATATGCTCGTTTGTAACGACTGTTTAGCTGAAAGCCATAACCAACATAGCACCAACAAAATTTCTGTTGTTGTTGGGGAGTACAAAAACGATTTGAGTTTGTCCATTGCTGCGTTGAGTGACCGTGTGGAGGATGCCAAGCAGAAACGAGAACGGATAGATAGTGCTACCAGCTGTATCTTAGAAAATGTGACGAAAATTTCGCGGCAATTACACACATCGCAACAACGAAAGTTGTCAAAGATTGCAGAAAATGAGACGAGGGTCGAAAAGCATTATCAGGACCTGAAAGAAAATCTTTATCAATCTTCAGAATCAGACATTCGAAACCTGGAATTAATGATGGAAAAAGAGATGGATGACGTGAGAGCCAAATACAACTCACTTCTTAAAGAAAGAAGAGAAAAAGCTGAGAAAGATGAGCGTCTGATTGAGGCGGAACTTGAAGAAAAAAGGGGTGATATACGTAACACTCGGAAGACTTCAGAAGCCAACTATAGCCAGAAACGAAATGAATTATTTGCATTACGAGATGAGAAAACGGCGCATTTGAGTGAAATGAAAGCACTTTACAACCAATGTATCTCACGCCATGAGAACCTGTCAGCCACGGTGATGAGCATCATGGCGACTGGTAGTGATGAGATAGCTTTTCAATGTATTCCTACGCTCACGGCAGCTGTTGAGAATCTTAAGGAAGACATCAACAAACCGTTCCCGTCGATTGATTCATTAGAAGAAATCCCGCCATTTGAAGAACTGGAAATAAGTGACCCTTATATTGATGGAAATGTAGTCACCGATGATAGTTTTGATGACACTGATGAAGAAGCTATCAATGAATAGAATAGACCTCTGTGTCGTTTGCCTAAAACGTACAAACGACGAGGACCAACCAAGGTGTTTGAAGAGTCAGGACTACCCCATGCAAGACAGAGAAGCCCATCGTGATGGAAAAAATGGTTAGAAACCGGAAGAGACATGTACCAGTAAAGCTAACTTTTCAAGTTACCAAGATAAGGTCGCCATCTTGAAGAAAGCTCGGAAAGCTGAGGCGTCGAAGGACTATTACATAATTGATGATCTTACTCCATTGGATTTGACTGAAAAATGAAGACGGTCCAATAAAGAAAACAAGTTTTACCAAAGGGGCACCCGTTTACGATTTTCAGGAGGACATTTTAGAGGAAGCGACGGAAGGCCTTTCAAAGTTCAGGACGTCACCAAAGTTTTGGATGAGAAGACTTAACTTGCTTTAATAGACATTACCGGCGGGTACATTTAGTATAAGCTCAGCTAATCATAAATACTTCATCAGGACGCATAGTCTGGGATGTTACCAAAATCACTTTTATTGACGTTTTCATCTGTTTGTGTTCTTATTGTTGGATTTTATTTGTTTTTACTCATCTTGTTTCTACCAAACTTGCGACTGTATGTCGTCTTCTTTTGCACTATTGTAAGAAAACGTGTTTATGTAATACAGTATAACCCTATTCAAAAGGTTATGGAGGACTTGAAAATTTGTACTTGTAACGTTCAGGGTCTGAGAAATGTCCAAAAAGCGCAAGCAACAGTTTTTACACTTTAATAGACATAACATTGACATAATTTTTGCAAACGAAGCCCGCACCACCGTGACAATGTTTCATATTAAAAAAGTAAAAGGGCAGGCGAAATAATTTTCCCACGTACTGTAACCAATCTAAGCAAAGGGGTAGCCATTTTGTTTAACACTAGGGTGATAATCGATACTGTAGATGTTATCTGTGACCAGAATAGGAGATACATGATAACAGATATAAAGGTTCCTTCTTGTATTCTGACTATTGTATGCTCTTACGGTCCTAGAACTTTTTTTAACACGTATACTGTTATTCGTTTATGAGGATGAGGTTTTAACTTTAAACAATCGATTTCTGAAAATATCTGAAAATTTTAAAATGATTCCTAAAGGCTCTTAAGCTATAGATTTCTGCAGAGGGTAGGGTGAGGTATGTTTAAGAACAAGTGATGGATTTATTGTAATCGTTTTCTATCACAAATGGTTCTTAAACTATCAGAATTTTCGCTAATCCTTCCCAAACTATCAAAATTTTCACCCGCTCCCCGGGCTCCAGACCTTACTTCAGTATTGTCCTTATTATCAATATCTTCCGATAGTAACTCCCGGAGAAACACAACAGCAGAATCTGAAAGATGTTTACGAAATCCCAGCTAAAGGACTGGCTTTTTGATATGCGCATAGGTTTGTCGGGAAATTGAAAGTTCTCCACGCAGAGCCTGAATATATTCAGGCTCTGCGTGGAGAATCTTATTCACGGAAATCTTATTTGATGCCGCAAAATTTAGGCGCAACTCGCATTCTTCACGGTTTGGAATCCGTCCTATGACCACTGGTAAAATAAAAATACATGGAACTATTCCGATTACAACACTATTCCGAAAAACAGGGGTATATCTTCAACCACTGCAGGGGCCTCACATCAATATGGGGTCTTTCTATCTAATTTGATGCTTGGTGTGGACGGCTGAAACCACGTATTTGCCGTTATATATTTAAAAAAAATACCAATTGGATCACTTTTCAGATGCATCGGAGGTGGCATATTGTTGTGTTTCGTACTTAAGAATTGTAAGCAATGACAATAAGGTTCATTGTAGCTTTCTTCTGTCAAACTCACATCTGGCACCACTTAAAAGGTTAACAACACCTAAGTTAGAGCTGATGACAACTGCATTCGCGGTTAAGGTTGATGCTATGCTTCGTAGAGAGTTGCTGATGCCTCTTGAGTCCAGGTTTTGGATAGATAGCACAATAGTTTTGCAGTATATCTGCAATCAAGACAAGCGTTTCCACGCATTCGTGGCAAACAGGGTGGCAATGATACATGAAGGTTCGTGTCCAAGTCAATGGAATCATGTGGAGTCACAACGTAACCCTGCAGATGACATCAAAAGAGGTGTTTCTGCTGAAGGTTAGTCATTAGTCAGCCTTGGGTAGAGGGGCCGGATTTTCTTTGGTCTCATGATCAATGGCCAAAGCTTGAGACTACTCTATAAAAGGATCTTGATGATAGTGAGCCACAGGTGAAATCATCTAGATTCAGAGTCATTGCTACGTGAAAGATTTTGGGTAATTAAGGCCAGATCAGCCATCAGAAGGGAACTTGGTAATTGTTTTGTGTGCAAGAGGGTTAGTGCTCCTCCATTCACCCCAAAGATGGCTGATTTACCTTCAAATACAGTGGTTCCAGGGAACCACCATTTAGTCATGTAGGAGTCGATATTTTTGGACCGTTTCTTGTAAAACAAGGACGAAGCATATTGTCAAGCTTTGTATTTTTACCTATTAATATTTACGTACTGTGCCCATTGAAGTATGTCGTACCATGGAAACCGATTCTTTTGTTAACGTACATCCTTCAAAGGTTCATTTGTTGTAGGGGTAAACCTCTTGATGACAAGATCAGACAACGGAAATAAATTTGTTGGTGCAAGGAAGGAGTTACAGAATGCAATTCGGTCATGAAAACAGAAAAGGGCACGTGATTATCTACTACAAGGTAAAACTGAATGGAGGTTTAATCCTCAAAGTGATTCCCATATGGGGGGGGGGGGAGTCTATGAAAGATTAATTAGATCCACTCGCAAAGTGATTAATTCTGTATTGCTAGAGCAAGTTTTGAGTGATGAGAAATTTAAGCACAGTTGTATGTTTGGTAAAATCTGTAATTAATTGTCGACCATTAACTTATGTTTCAGACGATGGGAAAGACCCGGAGCCTTCAACTTCAAATCATCTTTTATTGCTCCAAGCAGGGACAGAGTTTCTAATTAATTCATTTGATGCTTAGGACATGTCCTGTGGTAAAGGTGGCATCAAGTTTTGTACCTGGCAGGTTTATTTTGGGGTAGGTGGATTAAAAAATATCTGCCGATGTTACAGCAAAGACAAAATATGGACAAAGGTTGAAAGAAATCTTAAGGTTGGGGATATTGTTTTGTTAATAGATAATGATCTTCCTAGAAAATAAATGGTTACTGGTAAAAGTGAAAACTCTCAGATCAAATTTAACGAGGCCTGTCAGGAAATCATGTCTCCTGGAGACTGTTGAGGGACTAGAGTCAAGGTAATGCTAAGCCATCTTTGGCTTACATTTGTTTTTGGATGTGGCAGTTGTTGTAATGTTGTATTTAATACTTTCTTAGCTTTAATCAAAAGAGGTTGATAAGCTAATGTTCTTTTTTGAAAGTTCACTCTTGTAGTGTGCACTTTCTGTTGTAATTTCGCATATGCCGGTGTGTAAAATTTGGTAACAATTCTGCATCTTTGTGAAGTTGGTAAATGTTAAGGTCACATTTAGGGGCCGGTACGTAGATGCAGAATTATGAGTTTTGTGTAGAAATTGATGGCGCTATACCAATTTGAATTTTGGATGGATTCGCCAAGTCTCGCCAGTCAAGTTGTACTCCAAGGACTCAATGTCGTAATTTTGTTTTATGAAATTAATAGGTCGAGGTCTCCTTTTTCAATATTGGGGACGTCCATCAAGAATTAAACTGTTTCAGTGTCATTTTTGTACTTAAGAGGGTGCTTGATTATGTAAGCAATAGAAAAGATTCCCAAGTTGTGTTGCATTGTTTTTGTAGACAGTGCGTAGCTTAGGCTGGGTATGATTCTGTGTGTCAAATATATTATACTTTATACAGTTAGGCTAGCGACATGGTACTGTAAGTTTACTGTAATTCCAGCATATGTTCTGGGTAGTGTTGGTGAAGTTAGTCATTTATTGTCTTCTTATGTTCACGGGTTGAACCACTACCGCTATAACACAACCACCATCTAGAGGTAATGAGTCACATGTTTGACGTGCGTGTCTTGCGTTCAACACAAGTCAATAAACCAAAGTGTCAGTAGACGGTAAAATTGTGACTAATGTTGTTTTTTCCGACACCACAGTGTCAAACTCAGGTGGTATCATATGTGCACGATTCAAGAATACCTAACGGCACGTTGCTTTACATCGCTGTTGCGCTTGGCTGGGAAAGAGTTATCCACAAAAGCGGACCACATTGCTATGAGGATCCTATGGGAAAAAAACACTTTTGCCCGAATAAAATTCACATGTTCGCCCGAAGATTATTTTGCCTCTAGAACAGCATTTTGCCCAGAAGTATACCGCTTTGCCTGAAAAGAGCTATATATGTTCTGTCCAAATGAGAAACAGCCTCCAATTTCTCCCCTTCGTTGTGCACCTTTGGTCATCCACTGATCCCAGCCCTTGGGAAAGCAGCTAAAGGTTGAGGTTATAAAACTACTCTCATCAGAGTCCAGGAAATATCATTTCACAGTAGTTCATTTAGATTTTTCCCAGAACCCCCATCACCCCCTGTAAAATCATGGATCCACTCCTGAAAGCTGTATCATTTCGCCAAGATCATTCGCCGCTATTTCAAAACTTCCCATTTCGTGAGAGCAAAAAATTGTGTCATGTGGGCTTCATATCCAAAGAACCAAGATTTAAATCAGTGCAAATATTGTACTACACTTCAACAACAGAATATAAATATTTGATATCAGAATACGTTTTGACGGTTATTTTGTGCCACGGAAGCTCTCACCCTAATAAAAATGTTTCCCTGTGCTTTAAGTGTTATCCAACATTCCTTGGTTCTCCATAAGTGTAAGGGTATGAAGCTTACACCAGTGATATTCTCATACAAACATACAAACACTTAAAACAAGGAGTGATTTATATCCTTCTGTTGGGTTTAAAATACGATCCTCCATCAAGTTTTATACCAAAAACATGAACAAATGCTTGAGATAGGATCTCCGTCAGTTACTGATGAATATATGCCAAATGCTGCTATAGTTGATTGAACAGCCCAAAGGAGTCAACAACAGTTTCAAGATTACTGAAAGGTGAGAAAAGTTAAAGGTTAGTTCAAATACAGTAACACTTTGCTTTATTTGTAGTTGAAGATGTACGTTTTAGACGGTAGCCTATAATTTAACAACGATCTATAGTTACAGGAATTGCGAATGAGTTCTACATGAGGCAATGTTCTTATGCTTGCCGAAGGCTTTGTCCCTTAGTTTAAAAAGACTTGCTGCTCAGCGTTACATAGGCAATCCGCCTCTGTACCGCTACCGTTGAAGGCGGTTTGATTCTGTGACTTACAGACAAATGTTGGGGTCTCCATGCTCGGTCGACCGGAACATCCAGAGCACATGAATAACATAGCTCCAAACCATAGCACGTTTTACTTGTCCATGTAATACCAGTTAAATGTAGGCATACAATCAATTTGTAAACGGCTAAACTGTATGAAAAATGAACCAATCGATCGTTATGCTTCTTGCCAATGTAGGCTATGTAATGTCGGACCTAATACGAAGCTTCATGTCAATGGGGCTTAGTTCGTCGTAGGTAGCTGCATGCTGATATCGGAGAGTTGTCAAACCGTGCTGTTACTGCATTTGAACTTCCATAAATGTAGTCACATACATTAATAATAAATATGACAGAAACAGAACATATAAATTATCTTCAATGAGGGAGAAATGAAATGGTAAAACCTGGCTTTTTCCTTAGTCATAATTTTAGAAGGTTAAAGAAAAAGAATTCAGCAATAGGGATACTGTGGATAAAGGGCGTTCGGTATATTATTCGGGGGGATTGAGGCGCTTTCCCTCGAGAAAAGCCTGTATTAAAATCGAAAATTGCCAATTTTCCCAAATCTTCCATAGTAAAAGTCTTTGCCTTAACTCGAGGCTGCAGTTTCAACCCCGGCGCGTATGCATAAAGCAAAAGACTACCTGCACCGACACATGTACGAAAATTTGTAACAAAAATTATACTTGAAATCGGTATGACATAGCATGCAGTCAGAAATTCCGGGACAAATTTTCATTGCCATTAATGACTCCTGTCGGTCAGCTTCCTTTACCCTTTCTTTTGGTGCAAAACAGGACTGCATCCAGTACGTTCAGTTTCGATTATTCCGAATGCTAGGCATTAATTTTTTTACTAATTTTACTTTGTACATTATATTTTATACATAATTAAAAAAGTTGACCCTTAACGGTGGATTAATTGTTTAACTCGCCACGTCAAACTTAATTTTGGAAAAAAAATGTTTTTCCTCCATGCCTTAAAATACTTTGACCTCAAAGGAAAGGACTCTAGAACAATTTTAGTTTTGAAATGTAAGATCCGAAGGAGATTTAGAATTTATGTTGGATTTGCATTTCATTCCTATGTGTCGTTCTCAAGATATTAGTACCTGAAACTAATACAATTGTGACCTAAACCGAACTTGAAGCTGGAAAAATAATTTCATCTCCTCACGTTTATCAGCAATGCTTTATCTTTTTTGTTGTTTGATAGGATTACCCATGGAGAATGTGCAAAGGTTGTGTAATTATCGTACCTCACAAGTTCATATACCAAAAAAGTTTGAGATTAGGAGGGAGAAGTTGATTTTAAAGTTTATGGGAAAACAATGCTTGTTTGATGAATGTGGGGCAAGCATGTGATGTCTACTCTGTTTGCTTCAAGATTACTTTGGCTTGATAATTTTGATACCTAATTTGCGAATATCTTGAGAATCAGACATAAAAACTGACGGCAAATTTAAAAAAAAATAATTGCATTTTGTTTCTCTTAAACATATCAAAAGTAATGTTAAGCTTGACCCTTTCCTCCGGAATGTGATGAATTTAGTCATGTATATGATGTTTAGAATCCTGTTGTTGGTTTTTGCTGTTTCACGCTAAGTATTTCATTTTCAGATGTTGAGCATTATTGAGTAATATTTTGCACATGATGACGTTTTCCTACGTTAGATGGCAATGAAATTTTGCAGCCAATCCAAAATGTTGAGGTAATTTGGAAACTTTTTGTTGACACGTGACTACAAAAAATGTAGTGGGCCGGCCCTATAGATAATAACTAAATGGCTTTTTAGTGGTATCGAAAAATAAATGTTAATAAGGTTTAACAAAAAAAACGTTGATATCGCAAGGGCTTCTTATAAACACGAATTACTCCTGACGAAATAAATGAGTTTCTTATATACACTTTATGAAATGATTAGGAAATATTACCCAATATTGGGCAGTAATATTGCTTACAGTTTTGGAAACGTAGCACATGAAACATTTTTAGCTTCCTTTGCTAAACTGTGTTAAGCACCAGCCTTTCTTAAACTATTGGGAATTGTGTTGGTAAACTTCTGTGGAAATTGTTTGCTCAGACATGATCAATTTTATATTTCCTTAATTCTTACACACTATTTGCTTAATGAAGAGCAATGTTGAGCAAGATTTTCCTACAGACGTTAAGAGAGACCGTCAAACAGTTAAAAGACTAAAAATGAACAGAAGGCCAACAAATCTTTTATAAAAAATACTTTATTCAATGAGAGAAATTCATATTGGTAGTACGCAAACGAAACTGACTGCTTAATAAAACTTTACGGAGGTATCCTCAGTGTTCAAATATTAAGGAGAGAAAATATGTAATGATTAGATCACATGAATACATAATACATAATTACATAATAAATCAGATGATCACTTGATCAAGCAATTAAATGAAGTTTATTTTTAGAATCCAGCAAGGTGCCTTTTACCAAATCTTCATTCCATGCATCAACTGATAATTAAATTCCTCATTTATTTCAATAAAACACTACATTTATCACTGTCTGTTAATCACTGCTTAAAACAGGCGATATAGCCGACAGTGTACTTACCAAAACAAGCATGTGTTAAAAACTTAAAGCGCTATGCGTTCGACTCCGTTAACCATTTTTCAGTTTTTACCTGGGAAATTGCAGAATAGCCAGGGTGTCACGTGACCAGATTCTGTTACAATTATCTCTTTGATCACAATCAAGTTTTCTCAGGGATAGCACTGCGTAAAATCACAAATTTAATGCACTTGGTTTGAACTTGCTGATTATGTAATCATTTTGTTCACAAAGTATTGTGAGTCCCTGCTGTCCAGTCAGTTGTGATCAGGCTATTTACCCTTGAGAGGAAAACTTCCCATGAGTCAGAGTGTGCAAATTTACAGTTATTTGCCTGACTGGCTACAGAATCCTCAAAACAGCCTAACCAAACCGAATGCATAATGTATCATACAAACTGATTGAGTCAGTAATGTTGAACACAAAAATGCCAGTATTTTTAAAACACGGCTGCATTATGCTTTTTTGAAAATATAACAGAGAAAAACAAGACTGGTTCAAGCAAAGAAACATTGTACATGAAAATGTTCTTCTGGGAAATACTTCAAATGCACAGAAGATTGAGCTCCCCAACCTCCAATAAGGGTGTTCAACTAAACAGACAATATGTACTTTATCTAACTAAACTGCACTCCTAAAAATATTCAGCTACACAAATTCTTCCTCAAAGTCAGTCTACCGTGTAGTTTCCTCTCCAGAATGCACTTAAAATTGTGCTATTTCACATAGAAAATCACGTTATCTAGTTCACTTCGTGGGGCTTACAGGGTTTTTGAGTTAATGCAGTTAAAAGTTATACACTTACAAGAAAAAATTCATAAAAACCATAGAAACACTTTGAAACAACTTTTGAGAAATAGAAAATCATCACTTCGTCTTATTTAAAACACCCTTGCATAGGAAACAGTGGTCCAAAGTACTAGTTTGCTTTTAAAAGATGTAAATTAATAACACAGACGAAAACTCCAAATTAAGGCTTTTTTAACTGAACCACTCTTGGGACAAACATGTGAAAGTCCACAAGTGTGTAACGTCTTAAAACTGACTTGAAAATGGTCACTACTCATCTGTTATGTAGCTGATCTTGAAAATCAAGTTGTTAGTTTGAACTGAACATTGTCAATGACTTTTTCGAAAGTTGTATAAGGCACAGGCACGTATGCAGGAATTTTGTACCCGGGAGCACGACTTGGGCCGACCATCTAAACGTGGCACTCGTGTAAGAAAAAAATCAAACACGTTTTATATTTGAGTCTTCTTATGGGCACAAGATGATTTCACTAGACAGTTGAGTCAGTTACTAATTAAATGTACCAGACTTATGTTTGTGAAAAGGTATTAGTTGTTCTACATACTTTTATTTTGGAAAGGCACAAACATGTCGCCTTTGCTTTTTGTTGGTCAGAAACGACACAGTTTGAAGATACGGTCACTGCCTATTCTTGAGATACTTTGTTTACGAGCAGTTTGCAACGTTTCCGTAGTTTCTAGTCTGGTGACCCCAGGCAATCTTGGATCTAAACCAATACCGATAGGGTTCTTTGTCCTAGGCCTAATAAGACAAAAAAGTATAAAAAGTATCCGTCATTTCAATCTTGAAACATGGTATCGTGTTCACATTTTTTGTTTTTTACCTCCAGTGACTTAAATGACCTCTGACACCTAAAAAACAATAGCAAACTTCTTTTAATAAGGAAAATCTATATGCCCAGTATGGAAAATGTTTTTAATTTTTATCTTGAAATATTGTGTTTAAGAAGGTTTTTGGTTTCTGACTCTTGGTGACCTCAAGTGACTTTTAACCCTCCACAAAACAATAGACTTCTGTATCTCAATGTGGCAAGTCTATACCCCAAGTGTGAAAAGTATCCATCATTCCTATTAAAAGATAATTTGTTTACAAGCAATTCACAAGACTTTCGTAGTTTCTCCTCCAGCGCCCTCAGATGGCCCATCTAGTGACCATAAAGTATCCACAATCAAAGCATGAAAAGTATCCGTGCTTACTACCTTTGAAATATCGTGTTTACAAGGCTTCTGTTTTTACCTCAAATAACCTTTGAACTTCACCAATACCTATAGGGCTCTTCCTCTCTTCGGTAAGGCATAAAAAAACGACGCATACCAAAACTATCCAATAATCCTTCAATTGCTATTTAAAAATGGGTCTATTGCCTACACCCGACAGTTTTAAATGTCATATACAAGACGGGGAGAAAGGAAATTCATAAATAGTGATTTCATGCGTCTTTTGGGGTGACCAATCACAAATTGAAAAATGGAGTAAAGGTTAGAGCACGTCTTCATAATCTGCATGAATGTGTTAAACTCTTGTCATTTGTTCCAGTAGTGTTTAGTTACAGCACGTAGCGGAAATATGCCTCAAAACCTGTTCTCGCCAACCTTAAGACAATGTCTCTGAGATGCGAGAATGAAATATATTCCAAGAGAACACGGTTACAATGCATTTTAGAAGTAACTCTTAACGAATAACCCATTCATAAACATTAAGCCTAAGCACCCATTTCCCTCAATCCAATTTTCTCCCCTTCACAGATAAAACGATGTCTCATATTCAGTCAGGGATCTGGGAGGACATCGACGAAGGTATCTTTGTCTGTGTTATCTGCAAGGGGCGCTTGACCGATCCCAAGGTGCTACCATGTCTGCACCGTGTTGCCGCTCGTGTCTAGAGAAACACATCAAGGAAGAAAAAAGCGGAAAGGTCAAGTGTGTCAGATGTAAATATGACGTTGACTCTACACACGACGATGCCAACGATTTTGAAACAGATTTTTTGGTGCAAAACATTAACAAAATTGATAAAATTCAGAAGATTTTAAAAGACAGGGAAAAAGAATCATGTTGCAATTGCACAAGAAAGAGAACTGTTCCAAAGGCATATTGTTTCAATTGTTTAGGGTACCTCTGTGACAAATGTCGCAGAACCCATGAAACGAATCTTGCCTTACAAGAACATCGAGAGGCCCTTTTGACCCCAGATGACTTATTAAGGAGAGACATGAATTTCCCAAGGTCATGTTTTCTCGGATTTCACCAAAGTGCGATACCCACCAGAACAAAACAGCTAGCCAGTGCTGTAGTGATTGTGGTAATAAAGTCGTTTGTGAAAGGTGTATAGCAGAAAGCCATCGAAGCCACGAAACCAAAAATCTTACTAGTATTGTAGACGAGTCCAAAAAGGAACTGAGCAAATCGATGTTTCTCTTAGACGAGAGAATTGACAATATCAAGAAGAAGCAGGATCATTTGGAGAGTATGAGCACACCAATCTTGATAGTTGTGAAGGCAGAACGTGAAGCACTGATGGGGGAACGTCAAAAGGAAGTATCAAAGATTTCCAACACAAGTAAGTTTGTCGAAGCAAAATACAAAGCAGACTGCTCAGAGTTAGATAGATCTTTGAAATCAGACATTCGGAGTCTTCAGCTATCCATGAAGGAAGAGATGGACATGGTGAAAGCAAAGTACGATCCACTTATTAGTGAAAGGAAGGCGAAAGCCGACATCGACCGTCAGAAGCTCGATGCAAAACTTGAGAGGGACAAAGATGCATTAAACAACATTCCGGAGGCTTTTGAAACAGATGTGCAGCACATTTCCAGTAATTTGCTCAAGGTTGGGCGTGAAAGCAGCGCCATCGCATCAGAAATGAAGGCACACTTCCAACAGATCATTTCGCGTTATGACGAACTGTCCGTAACTGCGAAGAGTGTATTGGCAACTGATAACGACTGGATTGCGTTAAAATGTATTCCCGTAATCATTTCCGCTGCTGAAGTGTTGAGTAAGGACTTTCATAAGGAGTTTCCTTCCGTTGGTTCATTGACGGAATTACCCACACAAGGAGTACCGCAGGTGAATCTAACTACAATAGAAATTGATGAAGTAAGTCAAGTTAATGAAAGAAATGAAGGAGGTCCAAACAGTCATCTCGAAAAGAAATTGTCACCTTTTCAACAAAAGACATCAAGTGTTGAACGAAAGAAGAAATTACATTCTCAAAGTAGTGACGAAAGCAAATCCAATCCCAACGAAAGCACGCAGACAGTATTGGACATCGAGAAGGAAGCAAAATTAAATACTTGGACTTGTAAGGGAGACAGGAAAAGCAAAGGAGAGGAAGCGGAAGTGTTCAGAGATCTAGATCAGAAAGTGACATCAAGTTCTCAGCTTAGTGAAAAGAGGTCAGCAGATACTGCCGTTGACACAGAAGTAACTTCGAAACTGGGAGAGATGAAAGTGGGTGGTAACATTAGTGAGGTAAATGTTGTAAGTTTCAGAGAGGATCCAAAAGTAACTACGGAACAAAAACAGAAAGTGAATTCTCAGACTTGTGAAGAAGGCACTATCGATCCGAGAGGGAAGGTGACGTCACCGATCCAGTCAAGGCAGGCAACTGATTCAGTTGAGCGAAAGATGAAAGTAGATCCCAACTCACAAAGTAGAAAAAAATGCGAAACAAATCTTAAAGAGGATGGAAAAACAAAAATGGAACAAAGGGAGAAGAAGGACTTGCATTTCCACTGGAGTGAAGATGGTACTAGAAATACGGAAGTCAACCCTACGTCATCTATGAAATCAAAAGAAAATAGGGCAGAGAGGACGGAGAACGAAAAAGTACGCTCTCAACAAAGGAAGGAAATAAAACACGATGTAAAAGAAGACAAAGAAAAGTTTCTTGAAGATGAGAAAACAGTGAAATTAAATTTTCAGAATAGTAAAGACGGTACGAGCCCACCGATCAAACCAAGGAGAGGAAGCGGACAGCAAAAGATGGAAGAAGAATCTCACTCTCAGATCAGAGAAAAAAGCAAAGTAGGTTCCAATGAGCCGAATGAAGTGTTCGATGAGAATAGTGAGGAACTGACGTTGGAATCTCAGATCACCGGAGACCGGACAACGAATGCTGAGGAATGCACTAAACTACCGATCCAATTAAGAAGAGAAAGCGGTAAGCAGAAGTTTGAAGAGTTTCACTCTTATATCAGTGAGGAAAGCAAAGCAAGTCCTAACGAGCCTGACGAAGTGCTTGTTGAAGACAGCAAGAAACCGAAAACCGATTCTCGGAGTAGTGAAGACGGGAGGAGAAATTCTAAAGAAAAAATAAAACCACCGTTAAAACCGAGGAGACTAAGTGGGACGCAGAAGTTGGAAGAGGAATCTCACTCTCAAATCAGTCAAGAAAACACAAAGAATCCTAACGATAAAGAATCTTCTGGACAAAAGGAGAAAGTAAAAAAAGTGGGAGGCGTTAGAGTGTTCCCTCCTTCTGCAATTTAATTGTAATTTGGATAAAAAATTTCCGTCTTTGTCTTAGTTAGAACTTACTGGCGTGAAATTCCTATAAATGTACACGATTCTCGATTTTCGGTGAAACAAAAGGAAAATAGTTTAAACACTGACCTACAAGTCAGTGCGATTGATGCACGCAGCTAACTGAATGACCAATTGTATGTATATACGTCCTGCACACCAGCAGTCAGTTGTTATTCTTATTTTGCTTCGTGATGAGACTGAAGGTTTGAAATATTTCTCAGAGACTGTAAGGCATTGATCCGTCAGTGTCTTAGACGCTTTGGCCTAAATGGACAGTTAGATCACATAGTAACGAAGTAACGATGATACGTACAATGCTCCCAGAAGTTTTCAAAGTAATAGTCCTATAAACTAAAATAGGTCTATCATAGAATCAGTTTCATTTTAGCTTATTGGATGGAAATTTTCATTTTTCTCTACAATAAGCTTCGTTTTCTTCAGAAGAAACTAAAGATACCATGATGTGGCACATTCAATCGCTTGAAGTAGCACATAACACCATATGTGGAAGACTTGTCTAAAACAGTTGTACTGCTTTGGGTGACTATTGCCAGACACCGTAAATCCTGTTGACCTGTTAATAAAGATCTTAATAGAAATTTTAACATGGATCAAACGTGTTACCGGTCCTCGGCATCGTTCATTTACGCAAGGTCGTGGGAAGCGTGGAGCACCAGCCCCCTGCAAAATTTGTGAGTCGGAAGTATGCTTTAGCCCCCACTTTTCAAGGACGAAAACCCCTTATTTGTCTCTTCTACAAGAAATATAAAAAAAATTGCAGTAATTTACCTTAAAATTTGTCCAAAATGATGCACCAAATTGCATCTCAAGACCCTCATATGTCCAAAAATTTTCCAAAGGGGACCCCTCCTCTTAAACCCCTACTACAAGACGACGATCCAAAACAAAGTTCAGCCCCATTTTCGAACAGCTTCCTACGCCTATGCATTTACCGAAATGTTAAGGGCTGAAGTTTTTCCCAACATAGTCTGTGGTGGCACCTCAAGGCGCAGCCCTTCCATGGCTTTAACCAGAGTGGGTCGCCACATAATAGATCGTTCCGTTATTCCAACTTTTGGATACAAATTTACTTTTCGCAAATTCTGCACCAATTAGCATTCAAAAATCTCTATAGAAGGCTTATGTGATTGCCGTGCAAGATGAGAACTGGGATTATAAAAAACAGGCGCCATGCTAAATAGACCGTCTGCTAACTTAGTGCTAGCGCTACTACTGTACTGTTTTACTCCCGATTCCCATGCTCTTTTGTATGGGTAATGTAAGCATTAACTCTGCTATGAAACGACCCATTAGATATGACTCCACCCCTGGACGCATTAATTTATTCCAATGTTACTTCTCCTTCGAGTTCTTTTCGACCCTCCTGGCAACACAACTATAGGCTTGCACAGACTGCCCAAAACGGAGACCAAATCAAAACCACCCGAAACCAAAGTCGATTTTGGGTGGTCTTGGTGGTTTCGGTATTGGGGTCTGACCATTCATGAAGATGATATAATTTCGGTTCCGAGTAACCTGTCTGTTTTTGACCCATCTCGAGAAGAACCGAAAAAACCGACTTTTCAATTAGTGTAATTTTAACGCCTTTTTTTCCAAGAAAGGCTTACCAGATTACCATCCCTCATTGAACACAAATACCTAAAGCCTGTAGGTTTTTATCCCTGTGAATCAAAGTGAAAGCTATTTGATATCCGTGTTAATCCCCTCATTATTTCCTCTCAGAAATTATCCATTGGGTCAATATACTGTGCACATATAGAATGCACGGCCAGCGCGAGCCCTCAACGCGCGTGGGTTTCAGGGACTCGTCATTAGGCCCCTGGTGGGTTCCATGGGCAAAGCCCCGGTTGGGGTCCATGGGAAAAGCCCCCGGAGATCCTGGGTTTTAGGGCTTCAGAAGCCTCGAAAAGACTGTTTCAAGTGGTGAATTTTAAAAATAATGCTCCCGTGTTTTGGTATGATATGATATCAAGTTTCAATTACATGGAACTGATGATATCTGATGGTAATTAAGCAAATAAAAAATTCCTGTGTTTGGGCTTATTAAAAAGGACAAGCAGCTATTAAAATTTGGTAGCCACATTCAAAATTTTGTTGCCTTGGATAAATATGAAACCAGTAACATGTTCATGTTCACCCTACCACACACCATCCCACCTCACGATTTCTTGGCTAATTGTTCGTAGCCTTTTCTCCTCAGCCAAAATTACATCAACTAATGAACACATTTTGACTTGCAGTTACCGACTATGAATCAGAGTCCTGTCTGCTACACGACCAATCTAAATAGCAGTCGATTTGCAGAATCAAACTCATCATGTGCCTTCAGTTTAGGGCTGAGATCCCCCAAAATGTTCCAAATTATTCACCCCATAAACCTGGTACAACTAACACAATAGAAGAAGTTACCAAAAATTTATTTGGTATCTTTTAAATCGATGATAATTGGCAATTTTAATGCTTCTTTATCTCTGAGAAAGTCGTCCAAAGTCTGAGACTACGATCCTTCAGGGTCCTTTAAAATCTCAGTTCAAGATACTGTACTGGTACACAGTACAGTGTAGGTGTTTCAGTCTCGGGGTAGCCGACTCAATTGCAAATGTAAACTTAAATGCCATCCAAATATTATATTATATAGATGGCATTCATTTCATAAAATAGTTTCGATGCATGTGTAAAATACTCTTAGTAGCACTGTCTAATATTTTCGATAACTTTTCTAAGTAATTTTCCTGTAAGATACTTTTTCTTTCAGAGTTACTTAATTTAGCGTCCGCGTTATCCTAACAAATTTATATATGAAGATATATTGAGCCTAGCCTAGACTCGTGTTTCGAAGAAACATGGAGTGAGAGGGAGTTACAGATTTGATTAGTGTATGACTCTGTTCTAGGTTGCTCTACGTGCAGTAGAGACAGCGTGTGATCGTGACTTTTGCGAGGTAATATTAACGCGAGTAATTAACTAAATAATCGACAGTATTATTAAAACCTAATGTTAGGCCTAAGATATTCTATTATTACTCATTTATGTTTACAAGACTTTCATTTGGGTATTGGAGGATGCAAGGCTTAGCAATGACTTAGCCCAGCCTAAGAAAGTTACAAACCCACGGGAACAGATTTTCGGGTTCTATGATTTTGACTTCACGGTAACGACACGTTACCTAAGAAAAATACTAAAAATTCTTAAAATTCTACCGTCCAAATTATGATTTTATGGCCACAAAACATGGAAACTAGCATATCAGGGTTCCTTTTCTTCCTAAATTTTTCCGGGGGGTCCCCGAACCCCCGCCGTTTTGCATTCTTAGGCTAGTTTCTCCTTTTGACGAGAGAACCACCTTTCTCCATCTAGACACATCGCTTGAATACACCAGCATATCCGTTGGCTAAAGATAAAATAGCCTATGATTACTATTAATAATTAGCTAAACTCAAATGAGCTGATAAAGAAGCTTTTTATTTAAAGGGTATAAGAAGTCGCCGTATACTTATATTGAGACAACAGCCAAACCTCCGAATGTCCTCTTATTTCACTTCAAGTATCTTTCTTGATATGTTATAACGTAGGTATTGCATATTCGAGGTAAACCAAGGAGTTACTCTATGCGTGAATTTCACAACTCAATTGGAACATGCTGTAACATGATCCCAAAAAGCTATTCATAAAATAGTATACCCGGGTACACTCATTTAAATTGGATTGAACGCCTTTTCCTGTTAAATCAAATCTAACTTTTCTTCTTGAAATCTGAGCTTGTTTCTACAGCATGAAATCTAAAAGTAAAGGATCTTTATATGTAACATTTAAGGTCTTAAATCTGTCATCTCCCCTCATCTGGGAAACATTTCGACCGAAAATCTTTTGCAGGTCTATACTATGGCCACGCGCCAACCGATGATGGTTCCCGCAGTGGCGTACTAAGAGCGCTAGGGGGAAACACGCACAGGGTACCAGCATTGCACAGATGCCATGACACAGCCGAAAATTTCAATACATAATAAACATTTCAGATCATATTATCAGTCCAAAGATTTGTCAAAGATAACACCATTTTAGATCTCGGGAGCTTACAACAAGAAAAATTTCTCAAAAGGTAGAGGTGTAATTCCTCCCCTGAGACAACATCCACTTCAATTACAACGCCGGGTCTTCCAAAATAGACAAAAAAATCACTAAATAATGAGGGTTCCTAAACATATTAATCAATTCTACGTTTTTAGAAGCTTTACCAAAGAAATCACCATTTTTGTTTCAAGCCATCTCACAAAGACAAAACTTTCTCAAAGAGTGTAAAGTGTTATATATAGTGTCAGCCCCTTCTCTCAGAGAGCACCTCTTGACTAACACCCAGCCAAAGCAGGAAGAATGTCACTATGAAAAGACAATTTGTAAAGATATAATTAGTTCAAGGCTTTGGAAACGATACCACAATTTTGTACCTACGCCATGCCTCACATGTACCCCTCCCCTCATCACCCTCCTCCAGGATGGCCCTCATACACTTGGTAAAGTGAAGGATCCTCCTGGTTGTCAACTATCTGTAGGCACACCAGCTCTCGATCCGCTCAGCAAGTGTAATCAACTGCCCCCAGAGATTTTGCCCAGGCTACGGCCCTGTATATGCAGTCCACCACTGCACTGTACCTACAAAGTACATTAAGCTGTGCAGTGATAGCTAGCAAAATATTCATGCGTAAGTGGCCGTGGTACGGTTTACATATCACACAGGTAAGGACGGTAAAACGACCACTAATTTTACATTTTGGAATAAATTCATATTCAAAAATTATTTCTTCACCTCGAAGTTTCACGTCTTTGAAATGTACCTCTACTTTTTGGTGAATGTTGGGTTATTTTTGTCGTTCACACTGCTTTAGCTTAGGAACAAATGAAACCCTCTTTATTATATTTTCCCACAAACATCAGTGCGTCAAATCGACAAGTCATTGCGTCAAAATCGCGTCATAGCGGCTTAAATGAACGCTGTTTCTGAGAGTATTATTACTTTTTAGGTTGCATACCATAAAGAAGCTCTTTTATCAACTTTAGGCCCTACACTTATTCCATGAAAGCTTGCTTCGGGTTTTGTCAAGTCTTTACGTTTGACAATGTAAAACTTCAGGTCGTTGATGATTACGTTTATTAGGGTTCATTTAACAAAGCAATCAAGAAACAAATAGAGCAGGCCAGAAATGCTGTTTGCTTTGGTAGAAAATCCAGAAAAATGTTACCCGTTGATATTTGGTGTGATTTCTTTGAAAAAAACAATTCTTCCAGTTTGATTGTGTAGCTGTGAAATTTGGAGATTATCCAGTTCAAATTATACCTTACCAAAAAAAAAAGTGTGGCAAAAAAAAAAAAAACCAATACAACGTGTGAAATACTGTGTCAAAGTGTGGAAAACTAAGGTAGGATGTGGAGAATCGTGAAGTTTCTGTGAATTTTTTGCATGTCATTACTACAAGTTGACCAGTTGACACATTTTCTCAAATTGCCATGTATTGACCTGCAGTTCCAGATGTCAGAAATGAGGCAGTGTGTGGAAAACCCCAAAACACGTTTTGACACAGGTAACATGTAGCAAACTTGGGTTAAGTAGGTAGAGTGTGGAAATGTGTGGAGAAGTGAGGTGCTAAGTGAAGTAAATTAATTGATTCGATTTCTTTCACTCGCCTACTTTGTCACACTTTGCCCTGGTTTGCCACATGTGCCAACTTGACACAGATTTAACCACTTTGACCCAGATTTCCAGGTGTGACAATTATGCAGGGAAAGGCGTGGTCCTGTGTGTCAGATTGGTTCCAATACTACATGTGTTACCACTCATAACCACCCTTTTTTCCTTACGCATTTTCATGTGCCTTGCTACATGTGATTATGTGTTTTCAAATGTGACATGCTCCTTTTTTCGTAAGGATATTGAGGTTCTCCATGATAGATTTCTGAAAATTATTTTAAAGTTTAAAAAAGCTACACCGGTTGCATGATTTACGGGGAAACTAGAAGTTCGAAAATGTTCTGCATTCATTGTTGAGAATTTTTTTTTTAACCTTTGAATAAGAGTTTCTGAGGGCAGGGTAAGTGTTCAAAATTGTAAATTTAATGTTTAAGCCCATGTCTATACTGCAATTGTCAAATAAATTTCATTCTAAGTAGATTACCAATGTGAAAAAAATTCTGGATAATAATCATGGGTTTTTCGGGTGTCTGGCTTAACGTAGATAGCAAGAAAAACTTCATACCAGTAACTCACTAAAGAATTAAATATTAATATTCAAAATTGGTATCATGGTGAAATAAATAATTATAAAAGGTGTGTAAATTATACCACTATTAAAGAATATTAGAAATTTGAATGTTACCTAGCGAAACTGAAGTACTATGACACCAAACTTCTGACTGCCGGTGAAAGTAACATTGATTATCTAATCCAGTTTTGCATCCTCTCTGTAATTCTGGTAATTGTGCTGATGAATTTTACTTGGTTAAGAAATGCCCATATTTCTTGTTACAAAGAGCATTGTATTTTAAGCCTTGTCATCATGCCAGGCCAAGTGCTTTGAAATTCTAGCAGTTATTAAATGTTTTAAATAGTAATCAAGTCTGTAATTTGGCTAAATTTTTGTCTTTTATAAAGAAACAATTTGAACGAAGCTAGTAATAATTCCGGTAGTATACTGTCTAGGTTCAGTTCATTTGAATTTTTCACTTTCCCTTGTTAAGATTTTAAAGCACTTAAAGTTTATTTGTGTCTGTGTAATTTATCTTAGTTTCTCCTTTATTGCTTTGTAATTGGATGTACGCATTTTTGTTTCAAATTCTTTTACAGCCCGGAAGAGGTTGCATGTCCTTAAAGAGAGAGAAATAGGTTAACTAAAAATGCTTGATAATTGTTTGTCCTCCATCTAACCTGACCTCTGGGCTTTTGCCTTTTATGAAGCCGGTGCTTCTGTTTTTAATGAGATCTTTCGTGTCAAATGCTAATCACATTAAATATGGAACCGACTTTATTTCAAAATGGGAAATATTCATTAAACTATTACCAATTTCAACCGAAGAAAAACGCTAAGTAGAAGTGGTGGGGTTGCCCGCCCTGATAATATGATATATATATATATATATATAATTGCGTCTAAAAATGGAAACGCAGAGGAGTCTATCAACGCAAGACCAAAAAAGATAAAAAAGAAAAGCAACCGCAACAACTCGAGTTCGACAACTTTAAAACCGTAAAACGGGAAAAGACTCACTCACAAGCCTCCGAGGGACTTGAAGAACTTACGTAGCAACTATTCGCAGTCGAGCGCCTTACCAACTGACCTAAGACAATGTTGGAAATCAGTTGGAATATATCGTTAGGATTGTAGGTATGATAAAATGTGTAATCCCGATGTTCATATAGCGCCATGATTTGCACGAAAGGGGTCAGATCTCCCAGGGTGGGACTGCAGAAGTCATATTCTCTTCTATTTCTATAGGTGAACTGTTAGTTATGGAGTTTATCCTTGCTATTACAAAGCAACGTCTTATGACAAAGTTATTATGGTGCCCAACTACACAAACGTGGGTGGATCTAGTAGAAAGGCTCCATAGACAGAGAAGGTAGGTAAAAATGGTTAAACTATGCTCCACAGGTTTGCTATAAACAAAGTCTTGCTTAAAAATTTATTGTGCTCTTAAGCTTAGAATCTTGTACCAGATGTATTTTGAGTGCAGTCTTTAGAAATTTGAAAAAAAAATTGTTTGCCTTGCCCAACTGTTGTATATTTTCATTCACAAAAAGTATGATTTACTGCTCCAAATCTTAGACTCTTAGGCTTCATGTACTATTAAAATGTTAGGACCAGTCCACACTGAGTTGTAGCCTTAGTCAATAAGAGTGGGTTTCACTTTCAGGTAATTTACAAGAACACACTAATCCAAATTAATTTCACTCACTTACTATTCTGTTTCGAATGGTTATTCATAAAAATACCCTTCCTAAAAATACCAATTTCCAAACGTTTTAGCCCTGCATTGACTATAGCCTGACATGCATATTGGATGACGGTATAAGCCTAACAGTGCAATTTCTTGTCATCTTTCCCCTTGTATTGTATTTCTCTGTTCGTCACAACAAACACACGTGACTCGGGGTGAGAGGATGAAGTAAGC